>JABUQX010125015.1:12500-36280 GCA_015478945.1 Trachelipus rathkii
GAGTATAGTTCAGAAGGATTGGAGGAGAGCAGTAAGAGTACCCTTATATAAAGGTAGAGAAGATAAGGTAAACTGTAGGAACTAAATTTTGTTGAGTGTTATAGGGAAGATATATGCTGATATTTTGTTTGCAAAAGTGCGTCGAGTGCCTGAGGGACTAATTTTCGAAGAACAAGGTGTACTTTGAAGTGGTAGAGGATGTGTGGATCAAATCTTTACATTGAAACAAATGAGTGAGAAATGAGCGGAGAAAGAAATAAATTATATTTGGTTTTATGATTTACAACGGCGTGATGGATAGAGTTAATAGCGGAAGCTTATGCAGAGTATTAGTGATATATGGTGTTAGGTGGTAAGGCTATCTGATGGAATCCATAAGTGATGTATGGACGGATAGTGAAGAGTGTGTTAAGAATAAAAAAATGGTGTCAATGGTGATTGGTTTAGGATTAATAGCGGAGTGAGACAGGGTTGTGTTACTGTCTCCTTGGTTATTCCAATTGTGTATATGGATGGGTTATGAAAGAATTTAGAGGGGGATGGCAGGAAATGGTGTTAGAATGATGGGAATGGAGAGGAGTGGAGGGTTGCCCTACCTATTATTTGCGGATGATTTTGTGTGGTGAATCTGAAAGAAGTTTAAGAGGATTGGTAAGAGAGATTTGGCAGGGTTGTAAAATGGAGGGGTTTGAAAGAAACGTAGATAAGAGTAAGGTTGTAGTAGTTGTGAGTGAGGACAGGTCCTAGTGTGAAGTTATGTTAGATGATGAGGAGCTGGAGCAAGTGTCAGTGTTTAAATATTTAGGGTATGTGTTTGGATGAGAAGGGAACGGATGATGCAGAGTGTAGTAGGAAAGTGTGAATGGCAGGAAGGTTGCTGGTGCAATTAAAATCGTTGGTGAATGTATTAAATGAACTAAGTTCTTGAGTGCGCTAGAGTCTTACATGAGGGTATGTTGTTACCTGTGTTATTGTATGGTAGTGAGACTATGGTCTGGAATAAGAAGTATAGATCTAAAGTTCAAATGTGTTCAGAATGGACAATTTTAGGGGCATGCTAGGTGTGAAAGAATTGAGAAAATGAGGAATGAATGTATTAGAGATTGTGTGTGGTGTGAAGGAAAGGGGTAAATGAGAGAATAAAATGAAAGTATGTTGTAGATGTTTGGTTCATTTGTGTGAAAGGATGATGGACAGTCAGGTTGGTTATAAGCGGATTGTATAGTGGAGAGTTGTGTTGGAGAACCGACCGGCTGGGAGACCGAAGAGAAAGTGGATTGAGTCGGTGAACGAATGTCTGAAGGAGAGAAATGTGAGTTTGGCAGAGGCGAGAATAAAGGTGCATGATAGGAGAGAATGGCGGGGTTTTGTATGGGGGTATGGTTGTGGCCCACCTGGGCCAAGGGATGAACCCTTACACTGACGATTTACCATAGTGAGGGTCCGTCGCGGTCCCATGAAGCTCTAAGGTGGATTTTCTGTCTGTGACGAGTTCTCACTAATTAATGGTACAGAGGGGGCTAAGGCTGGGCTTTCCTTTCGACTTTTGTCATATTCTTCTACTGCTTTTCTTTTCCGATGCATGACACGCACCTTACCCCCAGTCTTGGGGCAAAGAGGAAGATAAAGAAAGAAAGAAAGAATATATATATATATATAATATTATTATTATATATATATATAATATTTATACGATATAAATATTATATATATATTAATATATATATATATATATATATATATATATATATATATATATATATATATATATATATTAGTGATGCAGCAATGTCATTTTTTTCGCAACCGCGGATGCGGATGCGGATGCTGATGCGGACGTTTGATTTTTCAATATCCGCGATGCGGGATGGCGGATTGTTGATTATATTATATAATAATATATATATATATATATATATATATATATAAATATTATATATATATATATATATATATATATAATAAATAATATATAATATAGTTTAGCCACAATCTATTGATTATAATTATTTACCAGGGTACGGGCTGGGACCCCAAACCAACCTCCTTCCCCAACCTTCGCCCTTAATGAAAGAGATTTTACAATGGATTATATAATTTTTGCACAAGTATTGAAATTCAAATATAGGAAGGTTGGGCTTGAGAAACATCAATTTTTCTGCTGAGAGCCAAGCATTGCTAAATACTCTCGGACTTGAAACATAAGTTGGAGGACAGGCCAAGGATTTCCTTTGCAAGTTTACTCAAGCAGTGGGTAAACATTTTGCTTAACTTTCCATCATTTGAATCTAATTGTTTCTCTTGGTGATAGTTTTCAATCATTTGCACTACATCTTTTGGTAATGTGTGTGTTTCTTTATCATAACTACTGGACTGTAGAAATTCTATCCAGTGGAATCTGGTTATTGATTACTGTGTAGAAGGTTTGTGCTGTTAGAATTTCGTTTTTTTTTCCTTTAATGGGTGGCGAAGTAATAGACGTTCGGATTGAAGTTTTCAACTTCAACACAAAGTAAACGACTTAACTTGTCTAATATTGTTACAAAAAAACTGGCCTTTATAACGGGGATCTAAGTAAGTTGCAACAGTATAAAGGTCATTAGTTTCCACAGAACCAAAGAGTTTTTCCAGCTCTAGTTTAATTATCACCTTTCATTCTTTTATAAACCGTCATCATTTTCATGGGAAAAATTTGTTCAAAATGCTTCTTAGCGTTGGAGATTAATGTATATACATCGAGACAAGAAAGCTGTAAAGACCGCTGTTTTTTGGTAGTTTCTGTCAAATGTTTTAATAGCTTTAATGCAGTGTGATATGAGTTCATTTTTCAAATAATTAAAGAATGGTTAACTTTGGAATTCGAACTAGCGTTACTAAGCAAGAGGTTCTTTGAGCAATACTTCTTTCCATCAATATGAAGTGTACTGTTCCAGCGAGATGGAATGTCTTTGATAACATTAAGAATATGGAATATCAAGCCGTTTTTGAATTGCCTTCCTCATTTTCATTTTTTCATTTTCTTTTTAGATTCATCCTTAAGTTTTTTTATTTTATAAAATTCTTTATCAAATCTCGACAATAAAACATCCGCGGCAACATCCGCCAGTTGCAATGCTTCGACATGCGGACTGCGGATTTCTTTAAAATGTGCGGATGCTCGCGGATGCGGATGTGGATGTTACCTGCATCACTAAGACGCTATACCGGGTTATATATATATATATATATATATATATATATATATATTTATATTATAGTATTATATATATTATAATATATATATATATATATAATTATATATATATATATAATATTATATATATATATATATATATATTAGTGATGCAGTAACATCCGCATCCGCACATTATTAAAGAAAGATCCGCATCCTTTGCCCTGTGGATGTTGCACGGATATTGATGTCAAGATTTGATAAGAGAATTTTATAAAAAAATCTTGAAGGCAAACTTTAAATGAGAGACATGGGCCTCGACTCAACTGTTGTAATGATAACTCATGATTTCACAGCATGAAGTTCACATATAATTTGAATCAACAGAAGCCACAGGAAATTATGGATGCGAAAAAAATCAGCGCCTCTACAAAGCTTTTGTCTCCGATGTATACATAAAATCTCGCTAAGGAAGCAATTTGAACCTTCTTCAAATGAAAAGGGGGGGGGGAATTTTTGGGGGGAAGAAAACGGTTTAAAAAAAAAAAAAAAAAAAAGGAAATGAAAAGATGTAATAAAATAGAAGCAGAAAAATACGCTTTGGTTCTGTGAAATTAATGACCTCTCATACATATTGCAACTTACTTAGATCTCAGTTATACAGGCAAGTTTTTTTTGGAACCACAATATTGGAACAGTTAAATGTCACTGAGTTGGTTGTTGAAAAACTTATAATTCCGAACAGCTATTAACTCGTCACCATTAAAAGGAAAAAAAACGAAATCAAACAGAACCAACACACTCCTAGACAGTAAATCAGTAAACAAAGATTTACTGGAAAGAATTTCTCAGTCCAGTAGCGATGAAGAAACAACGCATTAAGTTAGCAAAAGGTGTGTTTTGTAGTGCAAATGCACTGAAAACTACACCAAAAAAAGGCGGCTAGATTACAAATGATGATCCTTTCAGTTGGTGAAAGTAAGCAAATGATTATACCCCACGCTTAGGTAAATTGCAAGGAAATACTGGCTTGTTCCCCAACTAGGTTCAAGTGAGATGAGGAGTATTTAGGCAATGCTGGCCTAATATATGTTGAAAAGAGAAACAGACTCTCAACAGAAAGGCAGAACAATTGATGTTTCTCAAGCACACCATTCCTATATATTGGAATTTCAATACTAGTGCAAAAAAGTATATTAATCCATTGTAAAATCTCTTTTCATTAAAGTCGGAGGTTGGGGAAAAGAGGTGGTGGGGTGCATTTTGAGTTGGGTCCCTGTCCGTACCTGAGGTAACAAATTATATTAATAGATTGTGTGTCTAAAACTCAAAATATATATATATATATATATATATATATATATATATATATATAATATATTATAAATATATATATATATAAAATATATATATATAATATATATATATATATATATATATTAATATATATATATTATGTTGCACCGATACCAAAATTTAAGGCCGATACCGATACAAGTACTCGCAATTTTTTCATACGACAATACCAGATACTAATACCAAAATTTTTACCAATACCAAATACTTTACAGTCAGATATAGACGATACTTTTTATCCTATATGGCCTAGTTATATATATATATATATATATATAATATATTTATATATATAATATAAATATATTTTATATTATATATATTAATTGATGCGGGTAACATTCGCATCCGCATCCGTGCTTGGAGCATCCGCACATTATAAAGATCTGCATCCGCATCCGCGCTTTTCCCTGCAGATGTTGCGCGCGTATTTTATTGTCGAGATTTGATAAAGGATTAACTTGTATAATAAAAATTATTTAAGTAAATCTCAACGCAAATTTAAATGAGAAACATGGGACTCGACTCACAACTGTGTAATGAAGACTCATGATCTCACATCATGGAAGTTCATAATAATTTTGAGTCAACAAAGTCACATGAGATTATTGATGCCAAAAAAATCAGCGCATCTACAGCTTCTGTTCCGATGTAATACCATTTAATCTCAACGCTAAGGAAAGGAATTTTTGAACCATCTTCAAATGAAAATGATGCGGTTTAAAAAGAATGAAAGATTGTCATAAAACTAGACCTAAATACGCCTTAGTTCTGTGGAAATTAATGACCTTTCATACTATTGCAACCTTACAGATCCTCATTATAAAGGACAGGGTTTTTTTTGTAACCACAATAATTAAAACAAGTTAAATCCGTCCCACCGTTCGTGTTGCAGGTTGGAAAAACTTCAATCTGAAATTGTCTTTAATTCACCACCCAATTAAAAGGAAATAAAACGAAAAAACTACAGAACCAACATCTTCTAAAAGTAAATCAATTAACCAGATTTAATGGAAGAATACAGTCCAGTAGTAATGAAGAAAAACACGCGCATTACCAAAAGATGTAGAGCAAATGAGTGAAACTATCACCGAAGAAAAACGACTATATACTATCAGTTGGTGGAAAGTTAAGCAAAAATGTTTAACCACGCTTAATAAACTTGCAAGGAAATACTTTGGCCTGTCCTCCCAACTAGTGTTCCAATGAGAGAGTATTAGCAATTGCTGGGCTTAATATGATGAAAAGAGACACAGACTCTCAGCAGAAAAGTTGATGTTTCTTGATGTTCTTCAAGCACAACCTTCCTATATTTACATCTTCAATACGTAGGTGCAAAAATATATATATCCTTTGTAAAAAATCTCTTTGCATTAAGGTGGAGGGTATGGGAAAGAGGCTGGTGGGGGTGCATTTGAGTTGGGCCCCCGTCCGCACCCTGGGTAACTATTATAATTAATAAAATTAGTATAACTAAATATATTATATTATAGCTAATATTATATATATATATATTATATTATATATATTATATATATATATATATATATATATATATATTATATAAGACCTCCGCATCCAGCGGATGCTTACAATCAAACATTTTCGCATTCCGCGGATGCGAAAAAAGTGACATCTGATGCATCACTAATATAATATATTATATATATTATAATATATATATATATATATATATATATTATATATATATATATTATATATATATATTATACCGTAAACGGGGCAATTCGTGCCAAAATCAGGGGTACTCAAAATGCTAAAGTTTATGGAGACTTTATTTTTTTTTTTTTTTTTTTCGAAATTTTTTTTTTTATATGGTTTAATGTTATCCTTTTGGAGTAGAATTAGTATAATTGTATTTGTGTTTGTATATATATAGGATTAATGTTAGAAAGCCGAAAAGTAACGTGGACCGAATTGCCCCCACGATTTTGGGGGCGGGGCAATTCGGTCCACATTCAATTTTCACTTCCCTAAGAATCCTCATTAAAGTTGTTTATGTAATAAACTATTGATAAGTCAGTTCATTTTTTAAACAATAATGGTATTACAATATTATTTTAAGAAATTGGGTTGAAAACTAATAAAAACGTAAAAAATGTTTCGAGTTTGCGTTCGTTTTTGTCAAACTGCAAAATCGTAAAAAAAGGGTCGCCTAACGTAAGGAATTTCTTTAATTCTGTAAGTTGCTATTTCTTTTTATTCTTGTATTTGTATGGGTGTAAAGGAAATTCTTCTTACGTTTGGTGAGCGTTATTTTTTACGATTTTGTGATGTTTGACAAAAATGAACGCAAACGCTGTTTAACAAAAATGAAACGCAAGCTCAAGCGTTTTAGGGCTGTCTTTTTTTAAACATAATGGTACTTACAATATTATTTAAGAAAATTGGGTTTGAAAACTATTAAAATGTTCGAGTTTGCGTTCATTTTGTCAAACGCAAATCGTAAAAAATGCTCACCAAATGTAAGGAATCCTGAATTCTTTTGTATTCTATATTACACAGAATTTAAAGGACAAATTCTTTACATTTGTGTTTGAGCCATTTTTTTTTACGAATTTTGCACTCTACCATCTGGAATTTCCGACGCTTCCAAACTCCAGAAGGCAATTCTTTTTATATTTTATATTACACAGAATTAAGGAAATTCTTTACGTTTGGTGAGCGTTTCTTTTCGATTTTGCGCTGTTTGACAAAAACGAACGCAAACGCTGTTTGACAAAACGAAAGCAAACTCGAGCGTTTTAGGCATATTACGTATTTCGTAAGAACCAATGCAAGAATGAAAACTGCTTAAGTGTCTGGCAACATCATCAGCAGAGTATCCCTTTGTATCCCTGCCGTTTTGTTACTTTTGCGTTAAGTGTGAACCATCTTGCTGAAAAAAAATTGTACAAGTTAATTAGGCCTATGTTGAAAAATTTTACCTACCTATCTTGCTGTAAAAAGTGTAAAATTATTTTAAACAGTTATATTTCGGACATTCCTTTTTGTAAAAGAGTTATTAAAAAATTTAATTTTAATGATGATTTCATTGTGGACCGAATTGCCCCACGCAAAAAAAATTTTTTAAACCTGGACCGAATTGCCCCATGTTACAATTTTCTAATAAAACATATTTATCTCTTTCGCCTGAATGTCTCCAACGATTGCATTAAGGTTATGAACTATTTTTAAGTACTATATCTTAGTACCAATAATGTAGTACAATTATTTTGACCCTGTATGATTCTTAGCAATAGGGCTAAAATTTACCCGATTTTATAGTGCTCAGAAAAAGAAAAAAAAATCACCCAAAACTAATGTTGACATCAAAATTAAAGGTTTCATTAAAAATTAATACCTAAGACATAAAAGAACATTATTTTACATCGTTAAAGATATATTTTACATCGTATAGGCCATTTTGAGCCACTGGACCAAATTGCCCCACGTGGTCCGAATTGCCCCACATGGACCGAATTACCCCGTTTTACGGATATATATATATATATATAATATATATATATATATATATATTAATATATATATATATATATATATATATATATATATAGTTATATATATAATATATATATAAACACCCTAACAATGGATAATGAACCCGCTCATACCCTCAACGATTACGGTGTCATAGGGGCTAGGCTAACGCCATCACCAAAGTTAGGCCTGCCTAAGGTAAAAAGTAGCAATTGTCAAATATGAGGAAATTCGAGGTAAAGTCTTGTAAATATTAAAGTTTTTGTAAATATATTAGTAAAGTTAAAAGTAAAGTTAGGACCTTAAAAATAAAATAAAGAATATTTTGTAAATAAAAAAGTAATTAAAGAAAATTAAAATTATTGGGGGGGCCTTGTTAAAAAAGACAAATTTGTGGAAGGGATTTAAAAAAATATTAAATAAATAGAAAAAAGAGAAAAAAAATATATATATAATAAATATATATATATATATATATATATATATATATATATATATATATATATATATATATATATATATATATATTATATATTTAGATATATATAATAAATGTTGTGTTGTTTTTAATGTATCTTGTGTGTGTGTGTGTATTTGTGTGGGCCACACGCGCGAAAATGAAAAATAAGTAGCTAAATGTTAGAATGAATTAAGGAATGTAAGAAAATTATTAGGCCAAATTTTATGAAATACGTTTTCGAAAAATATTTTAACGAAAAAGAAAATGTAAATTTGTATATATATATGATATTAATCTATGTACTTTTCTTCAAAAACAGTGTTTTGGGAAAGTAGATACAAAATAAAAATGCACCCCGAAAATGTTTGACCGAAATATGGCAACAAGGATATGACGTCATGAACGGAGAATCGATGTGGAGAAGGCAGCGCGCAAAATCGTTCACTTGATTCCTGACGTTCAGTGTGACCACATTAGCTCCGCACTTGTGAATAGGTTTGTTCTTTAACGTTTTGATAACTTGATACCTGACAGTCATTGTGATAACATTAGCTCTGATTAGATTAGTTCCGTGTTTGTAATAAGTTTTTGATAACTCTTTGTTTGGATTCCATCCTGATCAGTTATTTTGCTTTGTTACTGTAAAAATAAATAAAGTCTTGCTTTGTTGTGATCTGGTCCGTTATAAAATATTTAAAGTTGTTATTGAATATTCTCTTGTAAATATATAAATTAACATAGATTTTAATATAAATAAATAATTATTACGTATACGACTTGATTGAAAATATTTGGGTAAGTTGGAAATAATTGGATTGTGTTAAAGCAGTTGAGTTAGAGTTATTACATTAGTAGTATTCAACAAATAAGACTTGTTGACATCGTCTTGAAGTATCAAATTGTGTTTGAGTAAATAACAGCATTAGCCTTTTGTTATACGAATAATTAAATAACGATAATAACGTTTTTAGTATGGAAACTTTTTGAAAAACAGCCTTAGCATTTTTAAGTAACGGCTATAGCGTTTAGTTTATACAAATATTGAGTTTGATGTTGTTTACGTGCATTTTGAGTTTATGTTGAGAAATATTTAACGAATTAGTATTAGTTTTGTAGATATAATTTATAATATTTGAGTTTATATAGACGGTGAAACTTAGAAGCCGTTTACGTAGTCAATTGTTGTGGTTGGAAGTTAGGGTTGTAAATATATTACGTTTTTAGTTGGAATTTTTAATAAATTAATAATACAGAGTTTCTTTTATTGAACAACATTTTATTTTTGGGTGAGAAGATTACACATATTTTAATGATTATATAGATGACTGTGAGGTTTTTATACAGTTATCGGGAATTATTATTCTTCGTGGTAATATTTTGAAATGTGGTAATCTGAAATCAGATTAAGTGGTACGCGTGATTGTGAGAGAAATAGTTTACCACAACTTTTGGTTATTAGTTGGACTTAAGGGAACTCAGAAATAATTTAGTGCACAGAGTTTCAGAAATAATTTAGTGCACGGAGTTTTAGAAATATTTAGTGCATTGAGTTTCAGAAATAATTATATGCGCTGAATTTCAGAAATATTTGGAAAATTGACTTTTGGGAAACAACTTAGTGTACTGAATTCAGAAATGACTTGGTGTACTGAATTTTCGAAATAACTTAGTGTACTGAATTTTAGAAATAACTTAGAGCCTTGATTTTTGGAAATGGTTTATTGTTTTGATTTTCAGAAATAACTTAACATACTGACTTTAAATATAACTTAGCATACTGACTTGGAAGTGATTTGGAATACTGATTTTCAGAAATAGATTAGTATTCAGATTTTAGCAGTATTATTGCGCAGACTTTCAGAAATAATTTAGCGTGTTGTATTTTAGAACTATTATTGCGCAGATTGTTGGAAATAAATTAGCATATAATATCTCAGAAATATTATTGTGTGGAATTTCAGAAATAATATTTTGATTCGACTTTGATTTTTTTTTTGTTGCATTGCATAGTAAGTTTTGACTTTAACTTTGAAGCTTTTTATAGGTTCGATTTTTGATTTAGACTTTGAAATAGTTTCAAGTGTTGACTTTTAATTCAGATATAGCGACTTTTGATTTAAACTTTGAAATAGTTTACAGTGTTGACTTTTAATTCACATATAGCGACTTTTGGTTTGAACTTCGAAATAGTTTACAGCATTGAGTTTTCGTTGGACATACAGACTTTTAGATTTTAACTTGAAATAGATTACTATTTTGATTTTAATTGAACTTAGAAATAAATTGTCGTGTTTACTTTTAGAATTTAACTTGGAAACAGATCCTAGTACTGACTTGTAGTTTTCAGCTTTGATTTAGGTTACTTCACTGGAGTTTAGACATTGAACTAGTTAGTAAGTGGATTAGGGGTTTTGATTCGACTTTGAATTGATTTTATAATCTGTTTTTTGGACTTTGAAGAATAGATTGTTTTTTTAGTTTTGCTTATTAATAATAACTAAGATACGATTAAATATTTATATGATTTTATTTGAGGTTTTCAAATAAAATAAGAAGAACATCCACATAACTTTAATAATTTAGCATTTCAATTTGAATAAATTTTTTAAGACTTTTCATACTTGATATTTGGTTTCATGGAATTAATAGCTCTAGCATTTGAATTTAAACAACAATAGTGTTTAGTGGTTGGCTTTATGATCTGAATAGTTTATATTCAGTTTTGAGTATTTATGTTTGAGCAAGCATTGGGATTTAACATTTTTGTTTATACTTTTGATAGCGTTAGCATTTTATTTTAGAAATTTAGTACAGTTGAGCATCCAAGACCGTTTGCGTAATTGTGAAGTTGACTTTTTTTTTATTTAAGTACCTGAAATTGTCTAAGAAAGGCTACAGGTATAACTACTTAAGGGTAATAAATAGAGAACAATTAATTTAATAAAATATAATAAGAATAAAAGTTATTGATTCTTGAACACAACGCAATGACAGTTTAGTAATTTAGATACCACTATACGATTGAATACGATTTGTTTGTTTTTGCAATTTTGGGTGGTGCGGGACATTGTTTTGCTGCACTACCACAACGTAACGAAAAAGTTTTTCAATGATGGTTGGTCCTTCCGAGTTTTGAAGAAATTCCAGACTTAAGGAATTTCCTCAATTCTGTAAGGGTGCTATTTCCCATGCTAGCCGAATTTAAGCACGTTCTTACGAAAAATGTAAACAAACAAGATGGCTGCGTTATGAATTTCCATTCAATATAATCAGCTTTAAATCTAATTTCTTCCAAATGAATAAACTTCATGTCATATAGTGATCAAATATTTATGATCTTAAGCCAGTTGTTATCTTTTTTATTTCTGCTTATTTCCATTTATTCTACGTAACTCCATCAACAATAGCTGATTCCAATTGTTTAAAAACCCAAAAGTAAGCCTAGCGACGAAAAATCGCGGTCCGTTTAAACAGGAAAATTCGTGGCTAAAACTGGGGGTGAGCATTTTCTTATCAGTGTAAGCACAAATGACAAAAACGAAAAAAAACGGTCTAAATTTAAAAGCAAAGGAAAATACTAAAATTCAGTCTATCGTAAACGCCTTAGTTATTATTACAATTCGATTAAAGTAGATATAGCTAAGAAATTAGTTCCCAAGTAAGGTATTTGTGGGCTTGCTAATTATTTATAATTACATTATTTAAGACTAATTTCTTTATTTCTAATCTTTTTATTCATAAAATTGCGGGTCTAAGTTCCCGCATACACAAAGCTTTTGTTATTTGTTCTATGATTGGAAGTTTTTCCATGAAGAATCACCTTTCTCCATTTCTAGCTTTAATCTTTATCCCTCTAACATTTTTGTTAAACTTGTTTCGTTTCTAGATAACACTTATCGCCCTAAAACTTTAGCATATATGATGGTCCTAAACTTCCTGTTTATGCTCGGCTTCCCTGCCTTGGACCCCTTTCCAATGATCTTTCCCTTTCACATTAAAACATTTTAAACAAAACTTTCCACAATGCAAGTTTATATCTTTTATTAACTACAACTCAATTGGCAGTTTCTTTACGATTAAAGAAAGCATCTCCATGAAATTGAGGTCACAAATCTTTACAAATATTAATGTTGTCGACGTAACGTCGACTATGTAGGTAAAACTTTCCAATAACTAAAGATTCGAGCCTTCAAACACATGGACATTTCCTTTGGAACTAATCTCTCCATCCCAGAGAATTTAGCTGTCAAGAGATCACTATACCTCAATACCCTAAACATCTTCAAAAATTCTCATTTTTCAAATGCTTCTACAGATTGAATTAGAAATATTTTATTATATAAAAACACTTAAACCTTCACTTAACATCCAGAAGATTTCTTTGGCACTCCTGATTTGCCTGAACTAATTGCCTGAATTTCGTGCAAAAAACGAACACCGATTTCGTTATGAGGTTTACTTTTGTTTTCCAAGCAATTGGAATTAGATGCTGTGATTGGAAAGGCCCGTAGAAATAAATAAATAGGAAAAAATTAAAAAATGGTTTATTATTGGAAAAAAATTGATCAAAATATTGTGATGGGAGTTTATCGATTGGAAGAAATTAGATTTAAAGCTGATTTTTATTGAATGAAATATTCATCACTTTCAAAAAATGACTTGCGTGGTTGGGCCTTACCATGCCGTCATTTTTTTGTTTCCACATTTTCGTAAGAACGTGGTTAAATTCGGCAAGCACGGGAAATAGCAATTATATAGAATTACGGAAATTCTTTAGTATTAATTAAGGTACATAATACTTACTATAAAGCGAATGGTTTAACATGAACCAAATAGATACTCGTGCAATTTTAAGCATTTTTTTATTTTTATTGTAAAAAACGAAAACGCCGTATATTAACAAACAGTAGTCAAATAGATACTGGGAAATTATCAGACAAAATTGCGGAATATATATATAATATATATATATAATATATATATATATATAAATATATATATATATATATAATATATAATTGATATCTTTATTTTACATATATAAAAATTTATTTTTCCAATTTACAAATAGAAAAATGAATTCAAATACCTCAATTTCATAGATAGGTATATTTTATGAGTGTAAGAGTCATTGAAGAAAAAATTTTAAATCTTTGACTGATAGCAAGGGGCTTTGAAAACCCCCTTCTATCAAAATTTTATTTTCATGAATGGTGTTGATAAGCTAAAAACCTTTCAACTACCAACACTACTCTGCAGCAATGCGGAGACATGGTACGTGATATATATATATATATATATATATATATATATATAATATATATTATATATAAATTATATTATAATATATATATATAATATAATATATATATATATATATATATATATATAATATATATATATATTATTTGAAATCAATTTAAAGACACAAAATGTGTGATATCGGTTAAAGGTATCGGCCAAATTTTTGCCGATACCCAATACCGATACCGATATTGGTAGCGCACCCTAAAGGGTACTATTATGGCCAATAATTTCTACCACAAAATACTTCCAAATAAAATATTTGGATTCGACAAACTTATAGTGAAATAAATGATATGCGATGTCTTATTTACTAATTTCTTTTTATTTCTTTTCTTAATAAATTGCGTTGTGTTATTTTTTTTATTTTAAATTTATTTAATTATTCCTATTCGTGTGGCTTAATAATATTTTATTCGTTTTAATATTTATTAATAAAGTATTTAATAAAAGTATGGCTTCTTATTTTTATTCTGCCTCCAGTTATCTGCTCACTTCGATATATACTACTTATGTGGCCACGCTTATGCTCCTACGATAATATTAATATATTCATGTGGCCACGCATGCGCTCCTGTTACTAATTCTCAGTATTTTTTATTCGATTATTCAACCTGCACTTATTTTATCTTTATTTTTATTCTCATCTTATTCATTATTATATTTTATATATATTTTTTTTTTCTTTCTTTTTTAGATCAATATGGGTTATCAGCTTTACGGACTACACTTGAACAGGTCGACGATCTTTTACCTGACTCGTATCTTGTTATTATTATTATTATTATTTTATTATTATTATTATTATTGTTATTATTATTAAATTGTATTTTAATTTATTTATTTTATTCTCCTTCGTATTGGTTTATGCTGAATTCATAAATATTTTGTTATTTTATTTTCCTTGTAGTTTGTAAACTTTTAACGATTATTTATTTTTAATAGTAACTTATATTTTATTTTATTTTCGTAGGCTTTATATAAATTATTTTTATTACGTTCTTTATTTTATTTATCTTATTTCGATTTATTTTAATAAATTATGTCTTCAATTTATTTTTATTTCCTTCGTAAATATTCTGAGGAAATTCTATTATGGTTTCTTTTGATGGTATTTACAAAATATTTAAACAACTCTTCAAAGACAAATCATCCAGGATATGTTGTTTACCAAAAGTCGAGTCTATCTATAATTCTGAAGAGTTATACTATGAATCTGGATTCTAGAACTAATTAGTTTCCTGTTCTTAAAAGATCGATTTATTCACCTATAGATGACTGTTACTAAAATAAACTTAAGTTGCAACCCTTAACTCGAGTCAACTTACAAGTCAGTTTCAATGTAATTTCGAATCAATTCAAACAATTTCAAAGCTTTAAAATATTTAATATACAACTGTCAAAATTTCTTATTTTTATTCAAGAATACGAATTAAATTTATCAACCAAAATATAAATGTTTATTAGCTATGTACAATATCGAACTAAATATTTTAACGAACTATAATTAATATTTACAAGTAAAGTTTGTTGTCAAATATAATTCACACGATCCAAGTTCACAATATGGTTTTAAATAACTTATTTTAATTTCATATAATTTGCTTTAAAGTTTTTTAATACGGAGCAAAATATCACAATAACAAATGCATTAATATTTTTTAAGTTGCTTCAAAAACGTATTTTATTTATAACAAGTTATTTCAAAAACGTATCTTATTTATAACATAATAAAAGCTTTCAAATTTTAATCAAGCTTTTCAAAGTTTCAAACTTATTTACAAAAATATAACCTTATGGTTACTACGATCTAATCAAAGAGAACTGTTTAAGCGTAAATCACAATAAAGACTATTATAATATTTATAGCTTTATAGCTACTACAAGTAAATTCAAAGAGAACTATTCAAGCCGGTATCACAATCAAGACTTTTTTAACCTTATGGTTACTAATAACAAATGTCAAGAGAACTATTCAAGCCGGTATCACAATCAAGACTCTTTCTCCACGAAAAACTTCTGTAAACAACGGTGTTGAAATGTTCGTGAGTGTGTTATCTTCAGAATCTTCTAGAAACAGTGATGTGGCATTTCGGTCATCTGCAACGAATGTGTTTCCATTTCTTACAGAAAAATACTGAAACTTCATAATAACAAGAGATTAATATTATAACTCCACAAATAAAAAGTAATTTATAAATTAGCTAAATGATCTTGAAATTCTCTTCGGCCTATAATTCAAATAATAAATCATAATTTCGTTCTAGTCAAAATCTGGGAACTTTAGCATCTTAAGCACTTTTAACATTTTGACACTTTCCAGCAACATGGCCTTATTCGAATTACTTTACAAGCAACTTGTAAACAAAACTCATTCTATATATTATTCTAGGCCTAATTCGTGACTTCAAAATACGTATATGCTGAAATTTATAATTAACATCAATGTTACTTTAAAACAATATAGCACAACATGATCTATAGTCAAACTGCATATGATAAGTGCTAATTTAAAATATGATATAATATGACATAGGTCAGAATGACACAACTTAGGTCCCTAACTCATGATTTCCATGCAACAAGTCCTATGTCAGGTTTCACCTATAGGTCACTAAATATTCTTTTAGGCCTATTTATCATAATTAAAGCAATTAATTGCACACAAAATCATTAGTAGCCCAGCCATGTACAAAATATTGTATATTTTTACCCTAATGGGCACTTTAACATAGGTTAGACTAAACTAGGCCAAGCTGAAATTAAATAAGAGATATTAGGGCATACTAAAATTGAAAACATACTCACCCAATTGTAGATGGATAGGGTGCCTACTACGACACCTCCCTCTTTAAGACTTACATACAGGAACAAAATACCTCATGATGGCTCGATGTGGTTAGAAAATGCTGGCGTGGTCCATGGTACAAATGCTGAAAAAGATGACTCGATGTGACCAGAAAATGCTGACGTGTTCCATGATACAAATGCCGAAAAAGGCCGACTGACTTGATGATAAGCTTCCAAACTTCCAATATCAAATCATCTACTGATGACGCTAAAATCATATATCTATTATTCTGCTCTTTCTCATCTAGTAGTATTCAAGGTGTCAAAATCTGCTTAATTTTCTTTCAGGAATCTATATTCTTCCAACTTCCAGAACTTCCATATTTTTCTCTTTCTCGTAATTCTTCTATTAGTTTCCATGTTACAGAAGATCTTTTATTTTCTTACTGGAATTTCTGTCATAATCAAAATTTTAACATTTTATCTCCCATTAACGATGATCATTATATTGTTCATCAAATATTCTTACACTCCAAATCTTCAAAATTCTCCCAAATAACTTTGTGTCTCAATCATATACTCCATTTTTTATCAATTCAAAATCCTGATCATATTAACTTCTTGGCAACATATATTCACAATTTCTTGTGCTTAAATCATTCTTTAGTGCCTACTTCTATTGTATTAATTCAGACTTGCTTGAAATTTCTATTCCTTCCATCTAATATTATTCATGTGGTCAGAATATCATTAATTTTCTTTCGAGAATCTATTTCTTCATCTTAAACAAAATTATCACAAATCATTCATTTTTACCATGTTGTTGTCCTATTGGACACTGTTAAAATCATGGCACATTTTCACTTATTTTCTTGTTCTTTCATAAAACCTTTCTTCAAAAGCGAGTAATGTACGTTTTCCAACGTAGTCCCCCAAGACTGATGTTTAATGTCGTAAAAGGCATTAGATTCACATTTCCGAATGACTTTATACAGGCCATAATATTCATCTCCAGGATCTGTCAACTCGTACCCATGTTGTAGGACAACTTTCTTGGCCACTAATTCTCCCACTTCATATCCTCTAAGGGGATCTTCTAATTTTTCTGTTCCACTGGTCATCTGTGAAACCTGTACTTCTTTCGTAATTTTGCTCATGTTTGTTCTTTTCTCCACACGGGACGAGGACTTCACACCTTCAGCAATTGTTACACATTCTTTAGTTGCAGATTCTTCCCTTGTTAGTATATTTATCATGCTCTGCATTTTCTGGTCATGAAGTTTCTCCTGTTGATGACAACTATAACTTGATACGTTACACATTTTTTGCTTGTTTGGTCTCTTATTCTTTCTTCTCTGTTCCTGAGGCTGGCTCTGATTGTTTTTCCGCTTCACACTATCAAGTACATTTTGATTCTTCTCAACAATCTTCTTTTGCGTTTCTACTTTGGTGTCTGTCTGTTTTTGCTTCTTATTCATCTTCACTCGGTCTTCCCCCTCCACACTTTCTTTCTCTCCGTCTTCACCAATCTCTCTTAATCGCCGCAATCTGTCTTGTAGTTCCTTTTCTTCTTCTTCAGATATCACAGGGAGTTCTATTTTACTTTCTGATTTTTTCTGTAGTTTAATATAATTCTTAAAACTGATCTCTGGTGAGTAACCATGTTCTCTCAACTGACTCACTTCCCATACCATATATTCTTTAAATAACCTTTGGGTTTCTTCAGCATTAAGGCCCTGGGTCTTTTCTATCAAGCATCCTTCTTTAGACTGACCATTTGGTTTCTTCGTAATTATCTCCTTCGGATCTTCTTCAACTAGAATTTCCATTCGATGTTTCTTTCCTGCCAAAAAAGAATAATCAAGTCCATCTAGTCTGCGATTTGAGACGATTAATCGGATAAATATGTCCACTTCTCTTGTTTTTTACATGGTAAAATAATCTTAATGGGTGGGCCCCTATGATTTAGATATAAGGTGATCCATTTTTATTCTGTTTTAACTTTCACTCCTTTAGTGACTGTTCCAACTTTCATAACCACGATTTCATACTTACCAGGAACCACATTTATCTTCCAAATATGAGTTTAAAATTTCCCATGAATAGCCATATTTAGTAATTTCATTAGCTATTCTAGCTGTTATGTGTAGACTCGCCTCTTTATCTTCTCCTGCTCAGACGTCAAACAAACATAGAACTCTTTTTCTTCTAATTTCTTTCGTGGTTGATCTATTAACTCGGTTTTGGTAATGTTAAATTTTTACACTCTGATTACAGGATCCTAAATTGATTAAATCCTATCTCCCAATGTCATCCTCAAACTACATACTTCTTCCATCTATGCTATTAATATTTTCAGATAATCACTATATTACTTAATAATCTGTAGCTATTTAGCTATGTTCTACAGCAACAGTTGTTTCTAAATTTCATGTGAGAATTTTCAAACTTCTCGTTTTGATAACTTATACCTCAAGCTTCCAATATTATTGCACAGTTATTACATCATAATGAATGAACTTCCATACAAAAACAAATAACAATCATTAATAATTATATTTTATATCCTTTTGGCCATATTCATTCATCTGACAAGGTTTACTTTTACTGATTCTAAATTTTATTATCTTCAAAGAAAAAGTCACGTCCTTTAGTGAATTATGCATTAGTTTGAGCTTATAATAATGCACATCCTTTCTATTTGATAGATCAGTAGATGATTAACACCTCCAATAATATGTTCAACATTTTTACTACTGATCGTATCAATGGATATATAATGTTCTAACTTTGATTCGATTATTCTGAATAAATTAACATTCTTCCTTTCATCCTGTCCCCAAATTCTTCCGCTGTGTTTACTTATCTTCTGTTTCTTATTAACTTTCTATTGTTCTGTAATATTAACTATCATAAAATCTATTCTTATATAAGTATATATACTTAGAAAATCGTACTTGTCAAACCTTTTAATGCATGTATTAATACAATACGGATGTTATTCTGGTGATTCACTTTATACCTGTACAGTATTATACAAGTAATCTAGTATAACCTACTAGGTATTCAGTGATTACATCTTATATGTTAAGTGGCTTCTTTCACCCTTTACTCAATTGTATTCCTGGATTCTGCACTGCTTATCAATAATCTCTAATATCTTATTGATATATTATTCATTAAGATAATTCGTATTCTACCAATTTTGTTTTCAATTATTCTGCTTTCTGTTTCATCAACTTGATTGTCTGTTACTCCGGTGTTAACCTTCATTGTTAAATCCATTAGTGGACATTCTTCTTTAATTAAAACTAATGCATCCTCGAAAAACTCATTTAAATATTTTCTATATAGGCATTGTTTGTCTTCACAAATAAAAACAAATTATCTCAACTTTCCTTTCGAGAGTGTTCACTTGTACTTTTGTGGCTTGCTTACTTTCATCTCTCTGCCCTTCTCCCTTTCGGCGGCTCATAATTCTAATCTCGTTTTTTCACTCTATATATCACTTACAGTCCTAATCTGTTTGTCCATATGTCGCCACAATAGAAACAAAATACAAGACATCTCCAAAAAACATAATTTTCCATATCATGATGATTACTGCCCTTTATATATAACAATATTACATACGTTCTTCCATCTTATTGTAGGTCTTTTTGATCAATACGAGCTCTATTATAGTCTTGCAAAGCAATAATTTAATGGATAACGGCAACAAATATCAAAACATTAAACGCTTAAAATCTTATTATATCATAAAACATCCGTATGTCCCATTCTCCTACAAAACCCACAAACTATGTTTTTCTTTTGGTGTTCTGGTTTAGGATTTCTTTTTAATTCCTCCTCACACTTCCATATTCGATGTTCAGATGATCCACAATTGAAGCACCATCCGTTCTTTTTATTACATTTTGCTTCTAGATGACCCTCTCTTTTACAAAACAGACACCAGTTTAGCTTAACATCATTAACCTCTTTACTATTTTCTATCTTTCTCTCTTCTCCAGTACAATCTTTCTTCAAATGTCCCGTTCTTCCACATTTAAAGCAGGAACCTTTTCTTGTATAACAATCTTTCTCAAGGTGTCCTCTTTTCTTGCAATATTCACAAAACTTTATCTTTACTTCTGTTGTCATCTCCTCTCCACCACTCGCTTTCTTCTTTATTTCTTCCATCTTCACCACTTCAAGCTTGTTATGGACACCCCCTTGCGCCATATTTGTCAACCTTAATAGGTGCTGAATATTTGTCAACCTTAATAGGTGCTGCTAAATATTATAATGATGGACGTAATGGTCAAAACCTCAAAAGTATTATCTTTTATCAACAAAAATGTGTAACTAAAACCTTACGAGGTACTTTAAATTTATAAAAACAAACCATAATAGGTGCTAAAAATTACAAAATGTACAAGCGGCTGTCAAATAATTATATTGTAACACCCTAACGGTATTAAAAACCTTAAAAGGTACTCTAAAAATTTTCAAAAAGATGGACGTTTAAACCTTAATAGGTACTGTCAATTGTTACAAACGTGGACATGTGAAACCTTATTCATGTGAAACCTTAAAAGGCACTTTTAATTTATAAACAGGACATCTAAACCTTAATAGGTACTATTATTTATCGATCTCAACAGTCAACAAACTTTCAAAAACTTTAGTTTACTAAAATAAATTTATTTCAACTTTGATGGAAAATCGGAAGATTTAAACAAACGTCACCTTTCAAGGTGCTAAACGTATAAGCGATTGACAAGAACTAATCACCTTTCGAGGTGCTAAACTAAAAAAAATGTTCACCTTTCAAGGTGCTAAACTAAAAATATTCACCTTTCGAGGTGCTAAACTAAAAGAAATGTTCACCTTTCAAGGTGCTAAACTAAAAAGGAATGTTCACCTTTCAAGGTGCTAAACTATCAAGCACTGACAATAAATCGTCACCCTTCGGGGTGCTTAAACTTTTAAACTAATGTCAAAATGAACGAATGTCAAAGAATGGACAATGGGCATCACACCCCCCATATATATATATATAAAAATATATATATATATATATATATATAATATATATATAATAGATATATAATAAAAATGTATATATATATTATTTAACTCACCTCCCCATTAAAAAAATTAATCACCTACAAAATATTGCTTTATATATTATATATATATATATATATATATATATATATATATATATATAAATATATATATATATATATACAAAACAGGCTTAAGGCTGAATTAAACGTATAAACATTTTCAAACCTCTCAAATAATCGGAATGATTAGAGGCAGAAATTAAAAACCTATGGACTAAACCTGCCAACAAGAACTGATCAAGGGAAGATAACGGAAGCAACTTACATATAATTGTACAGTATATAAATTATTTATTCAGCCTAATATTAATAATAATTTCTTTGGAATGGTTTACCACAATTTTGGAGTCATTGGAGGTTTTGGTGAAGCCGATTACTGTACCAACCTTTTCAAAAGATGCGGCTAGAATATTGAGCTGGTTTCCACAGAATTAAAAATTGTTTTTTACTTACGCTATCAAATAATTTGTATAACTTTGTATATCGAAATTATTTAAAGCAGTTTTATTATTCCAAATAAAATATTTGGGATAGACAAACGTACAGTGGATAATCTATAGTTTGCGTTGTGGTTCTTATTTTACTTAATTGCCTGTTAATAAAGATTCCTTATTGCATTGCGTTGTGTTATTTTCTTTTTATTTTAAATTTATTTAATTATTCCTATTCGTGTGGCTTAATAATATTTTATTCGTTTTAATATTTATTAATAAAGTATTTAATAAAAGTATGGCTTCTTATTTTTATTCTGCCTCCAGTTATCTGCTCACTTCGATATATACTACTTATGTGGCCACGCTTATGCTCCTACGATAATATTAATATATTCATGTGGCCATGCATGCGCTCCTGTTACTAGTTCTCAGTATTTTTTATTCGATTATTCAACCTGCACTTATTTATTTTATTTTATTCTCATCTTTATTTATTATTATATTTTTTATTTTATTTTATTCTTTTCTTTCTTTTTTAGATCAATATGGGTTATCAGCTTTACGGACTACACTTGAACAGGTCGATGAGTTGTTTTGAGTTTGCGTATTCTTCTATTATTATTTATTATTATTATTATTATTGATTATTATTAATTTATTATTACTGTTGAAATATTATTATTCACTCCTCGTATTTTAGATTTCTACTTTATTTTATCTACTCCTTCGTATTGGTTTTTACCTTATAATCTGAATTCCATACAACAAGTATTTGGTATTATTTGATTTTCCTTGTAGTTTGTAAACTTTTAACGATTATTTATTTTTAATAGTAACTTATATTTTATTTTATTTTCGTAGGCTTTATATAAATTATTTTTATTACGTTCTTTATTTTATTTATCTTATTTCGATTTATTTTAATAAATTATGTCTTCAATTTATTTTTATTTCCTTCGTAAATATTCTGAGGAAATTCTATTATGGTTTCTTTTGATGGTATTTACAAAATATTTAAACAACTCTTCAAAGACAAATCATCCAGGATATGTTGTTTACCAAAAGTCGAGTCTATCTATAATTCTGAAGAGTTATACTATGAATCTGGATTCTAGAACTAATTAGTTTCCTGTTCTTAAAAGATCGATTTATTCACCTATGGATGACTGTTACTAAAATAGACTTAAGTTGCAACCCTTAACTCGAGTCAACTTACAAGTCAGTTTCAATGTAATTTCGAATCAATTCAAACAATTTCAAAGCTTTAAAATATTTTAATATACAAAAACGTTCAAAATTTCTTATTTTTATTTCCAAGAATACCGACAATTTAAGTTTACTCCAGACCAAAAACGATATTGTGATTAAAGCAATGATATTATGAATAAGCTAGTATATCAATCTGTACGAAAACCTACATATATATGGTAATATTTAAACCGAACGTTATTATTATTAGATATAATGATATAACATATGTATTATGGCTTTGTCGTAGTCAAAATATAATTACGCACAGAATATAGATCAGAGTTTCGACAAGCATTCTATGAGTTTTTAACCATACACTTATTCTCATTATAATATCATATAATTTGCTTATAAAAGTTTTTTAAATACGTGTGAACCCAAATGTCAACCATATTATC
>JABUQX010125016.1:0-27500 GCA_015478945.1 Trachelipus rathkii
AGGAAACGACCGGGGCCCCGGCCCCGTCCCCGGCCCCGGCCCGGCCCCGGCCCCGGCCGGCCCCGGCCCCGCCCCGGTAGAAAACCCGGTTTTTCCTGATTTTGGCCGGGGCCGGGGCCGGGCCCCGGTCGGTCCTAGATGATCCAGACCAGTTTATCTTTCCTTGAAAACCGATAATATATATTTAATATATCCCTTTTAAAGAATTATATATATATATATTATATATTTTTTTAGTCTTTTTTTATGTTTAAATCTCAGTCTTCACGAAAAGGAACCGTTCGCTCGCCATATGGAAGGGATTAATATGGAATCTCAAAGAACATTCCAACTCGCAGTATTAAGGATATATATTTTAGTAAAAAAAGTATTTTTTTTTTATTATTGTTTTTTTTTTTATTTAGAATGGAGGTTCAATTTTGTTTCCCAGACGGAAGAAGTAGAGGGAAATGATAAGAACTTTATTGATTGGATTTAGAGAAATTTAGAGCGATTACTAGGATATATATATATCTAATATAATTAATATACAAATAAATAATTTATAGATATATATTATAGTATTATACTAATTATAATATATTATATAATAGTAATATTATATATAATATAGGGTATATATATAAATGTATATTATAATATATATATATATATATCCTAATATATATATATATTTATAATCTTTTTTAGCTTATACCATCGTCCTACACTGCTAGATAAAACTTTTTTTAAATATATTATATATATATATTTAATATATATATATAATATACATATAATATATATTATTTATATATATATCTATATATATAATTTATATATTATAATATATAATATATATATATATATATTATTATATATATATTATATATTATATATATATATATTATATATATATATATATTATAATAATCAAAAATAATTTTCTGTTTTAAAACTAATGTAAATAAGTCAAATACAGTGTGTGTGTGTGTTTGAGAGAGAGAGAGAGAGAGAGAGAGAGAGAGGAGAGGAGAGAGTCGAGAAGATGATGGAGAGTGTGTGTGTGTATGAGAGAGAAAGAGAGAGAGAGAGAGAGGGAGGAGAAGAGAGAGAGAGAGAGAGAGAGAGAGAGAGAGAGAGAGAGAAGAGAGAACTTATAGCCGTATACTTCTAAAAGAATTATGCCCTCATGGGTTTTTGTCACATTTTTTTTTATCTCAAATTCCACAACTGAGTTCAATTGAGAACGTATGCGGAGAAGGCGATCGTTTTTCAGTTCTTTTATAAATAACTTTTTTAAATAGTTTATAAGTAGAGTGAAAATTTATAGGGCAAGGGGGTTTGTTTTGTTTTTTTTGCACATGGTTGACTCTTGCAGTTTTGAATATTCATTTATTACTGTTTTCCTTAACTGCTCTATACTGATATTCTCTTTTTGTTAATTAATCTATATTTCATTATTCTACTCAACACAACTGGAAGCTAAAACCTTAAATGCCACAACTTCATTCTCAAGGCATAATCTATTAACCAGAACAAATTTAAATCACTGACATAATAATCTCAAGGAAGCCAAAAAATCCGATATGGTCGACCAATATTTGAAACGTACAATTAACTAGGTTACCTCGCAGCGAGAGATTTCTAAGACATACTTTCTCACTTTATTCTTATCGATACTTGTTGGCTATTTTGAGAATATAAGTTTTCCGGGGATTGTTTTCAGCGACCAGAGATGTACACTGAATTTGCGTGGAGCCAGAAGAAAAACTGCCACACCGCAAGGGAATGTTATTTCTAAAAATTGTCAGCAAACCAAATCAGTTTTGGAGACTTCAATATGTTACTTGAAATCGCACCCTGGCATCCCCTTCGAACACTAGAATTTGTGGAAGCAGTCCTCTGCACCTGTACTAGCCCATCTAGAAATGAGGACGCAACCAGAGCTACGCGCGACCGTGCCATCACACCTGATGTAATGGCATTGCAGAAAACCCATATATCATGAGATTATAAGAGGAGTCCAGTGTTAATAGAGTAAACGCTTTGACCAATCTTCTACGGTCAGGGTCAATGGAGGTCAGAGCCTCTATCGTTACCAATAGCGCGAACCCACGCTTGTTGTCCCTGATATTTGTGTCATCAGTTTAACTGCATATACACGAGCCATTCCGCTTTCTTGGGAGGAATAAGTAGGCGGTGTATTCGAAGCAGGCTGTTTCGCCCCATTCTCAAATCGCTTATTGTTTTAGTGACATGACAGTTCTCCTGAACGGTAATTTGTTTCCAGTTCAACTCCGGCTCCAAGACCTTTAAAATTTACGTGGTCCCGGCTCCGGCTCCGGCTTGTCCCGCTCCGGCTCCGGCTCGGCTCCGCGGTCCGATCGCACGGCTAATCCGCGTGCCGCACCAGCTTGAAAAGAGAGTACCGCTCACGGCTTCCGGCGCCCGCTCTATCAATATTTTAAAAATAATTATACTTAAATTCTGCCTCGAACTATTTACTTTTTTAAATAAAATTCGGCTCTGGTACTGGCTGATATCAATTTACTAAACGTTGTGCAGACTCCGGTGTCCAGATTAAAGATGGTATATTGTCATTGCGTCTTGATAGTTTTGCATTCTGATGGGGGTTAGGAAAGGGGAGTATGGGTGCCTTATTAGTGGAACCTAAGCTTCGTCATTGTTAAAATCATCAATACTAAAATACCCTAACACTTACATATTGGATTTAGAAAGTGTTAAAACAGGACACATAAAAAATATACAAGGACGATTTTCTTTAATTAGTACATTCATAAGCTTTTCATCTATATATAGAAACCGTTTTATCGCCCTCGTTGACTGTTCAGAATCACCGATTCTTGTCTCGTCTTATAAAACGCTCGCTATATATAAAGGATAATTTACACAACAAATAATCAGACAATTAAACAATTACCGTAACACTGTTGGTACGCTGGTCATGCATTATTTAATTATTCTTACATCAATTCTTTACAATTATTAGATAATAAAAATTAATTATTAATTCAGTTTTATTATATGTGATTATATTAATTATTCTATTTATTATTCTTCATTTTATTAATTATTTATTATTATTGATTACTTATTATTATTATTATTATTTTGTTAATTTTTTATTATTATTATTATTAATTATTATTATTATATTGAATATAATTATTATTATTTTATATTATTATTATTATATTTATCTATTATTATTATTATCTATAATATTATTCTTCATATTATTATTTATTTATTATTACTCTTATACTATATTATATTCATTTTATTATTCATTATTTAATATATATTATTATTATTATTAACTCATTATTATTATCTTATTTATCCACTATTTGAAGTAATTCTTTAATGCTAGGAAGAGGTAGATTTTTTTTTTACGCTAATGTGACAGTGAGCTATTGTAGTTTTTTTTTCTTTTTTTTTTTTTTGCGATATTTGTACAGTTCTTCATATATCATACCTTCTCACTTTTACGACTTACACACATCTGCTCTATGTTACAAGGGCCTTTCGAACTTGATCAGAATTGTTAATACATTATTTACCTTAATTTGATGGGTTTTACTAAGCTCCTGCATTCTCTACCCTGGGATTGGATATATATATATATCTCCTCTATTATATATAGTAATATATAAATTTGTTTATATATATGATAATCTATAATTCTATATTTTTCTACTTATACAGTATATAGTTGTTAATACGAGAATCAAATGTTATAGGTTATGTATTTATATTTATATTTATTTAGTATATACATACCTTTTATGTATATATATATTATATATATATAACTCGGGAGTTAGTATTTCTTATATAGTAACCATTATATATTATTACCATATATAAATTTGGTAAAATATACTATAATATCTACTAACAGATATAATATTAAATATCTAATATTATTATTATATCTATATATGTTATTGGTTTTTAATATATCTTATTATATATATATATAGTATTATTTATATATATTATATATTATTATATATAATATTATACTAATATTATAATCTATATATTATTAATATATATATTTATATTATAATAATATTTATATTATATATTATAATATATATATATAGATATATATTTTTTATATTAGTAAAGGTTTGAATGATCTTATATTCTAACCATTTATAGATGTATAGTAATATATATATATATTTACAAATACTAAGTCTAACATAACTATATTTTAAATATAATATATTATAAAATATATTATATATAATTATATAATAAACTAATATAATATAATATATATACTACTATATATATAATTCACTAAATATGATATACTATTTCTAATTAGCAGGTAAATTTAGCCATTGTATATGAGCTTATATAAATATATAGATCCATTATACCAATATTATACTATATATAACAGTAGGTTTATTATAAGAGATCTGCTTTAGAATGAATATATTATAGAGAGATATATTATAGTATGATAGGATTGAGACGTCTGGCGTGTAGGAATAATTACTAGCATTAAACAAAGAAAACGGTTCAAATAACTTTTTATTCTTCCTACACTCTAGTTCAAAAGCGTAGCTAACGTTGTACCACGAGCCTCGAAGAACTGGTGTACTTCTCATTCTAAATTCCAGGTAAAGAATTAATTACCCATAATGAGAATATTAAGATAAAAAATATTTGGAGACATTCTCATGTTACTCGTACCAAGTATCTTTATCCTCCTTCTTCCTCTAGATCCCATATTAAAAGAATAAAGATTATGATAGATATTGATTAAGATTAGTAGATTAGGATAGACATGATAACTAGATAGCTGATAGATAGATTTATAGTTAATATGATTAAGAATAGATAGGATTTTTAGACTACAGATAGATATGATAGCAAGAGATTTATAAAGGTTTTTTAATTTAGAATTGTTAATTTTAATGAGAGGATTTAGATAGTATTATAGATAAGATAGATAAGATAAGAATAATATGATAGATAGATAGATAGTTTAGATAGATAGATAGATAAGATAGATAGACTAGAATGGATAGATTAGAATAGTATAAGATTTAATTTAGATGTAGTAAATATAGATAGTAGAATAGTAATAGAATACATAATACATACATACATATTAGATTTTAATTCATTTAATATTAAGAACTATTAAGTCCCCGCTCATGATAAATAGATATTTATAATATGATAGAATATAGATAGTTAAAGATAAATAGAATCATAGAATACCAAGATATCACACGATATCATAGTTATAGAAAGTACTGATAGAGCCTCAGATCCACCGAGTAGATAAGAAATAGAATAGATAGGCATCGCCGTAATACGATACGATAGATAGATAGATAGATAGATAGTAGATAATAGATACTGATAGATAGATTTCAATATTAAACTATCAGGTCATAAAATTGGGTCATGACAAACAAAAAATACTCAAATAACATGTTCCGAATGATTAGGTAAGTGGAATTAAAGTAAGGATCAGAATAAAAATTATAGTAGAGTTGACTCTTAACTTAAGTTTAATATCCAGTTTACGGTTCTCGATTTCCATCCAAGGCTTAGGTCATTTCGTCTGCCGTGGGGGGAAGTTGTCATGATTTTTATGTCTTATGGGATGTTATATTAAATATGCAATTTATTTTTATTTATATTTTAATATAGAGGTAAATTTATAATTTGAAAAACCCTTCTCTAATAATTTCTCTTTTTAAAGTGCGAGATATATATATCCTACTATATACTCATATATATATATATAATTCATCCTACTAATATATACTCATAATATATATATAAATATAATAATTAATATATTTATATATATATATATATATTATATATTACGTATATTATAGTTTAATATGTATATATATATATATAGGTATATATATATAGTATTATATATATATTATATATATATATATATTATATATTATATATATATTATAAATATATATATATTATATATATAAATATAGTATATATATATATAATATATTATATATATATATATATATATATATATATATATAATTTATATATTATAATATATATATATATATTATATATATATTTAATAAATAATATATTTATATAATTTATATATATATAATATACATATTATATAATAATATCTATATAATATATATATATAATAATATATTATATTATATATATATTCTATTATAATTATAATAATATCTATAAATATAAATATATATACATATATTATATATATATCTATTTATATATATTATTATTATATATATATTATATATAATAAGTATCTATATATTTTATTAATAATATCTAATATATAATATATATATTATATATATAATATATCTATTATATTATATATATATATATATATATTTATAATATATATTATATATATATATTATATAAATATATATTATTATATATATATATATATATATATATATTTATATTTATATATATATATATATATATATTAATATATATATATATATATATATATATATATATATATATATATATAAATATTATAATTATTATATATAATACTATATATATATATATTATAATATATATTTAATATATATATATATATTATAATATATATATATATATATATATATATAATTATATATATATCTAATATTCATACATATTATTATTTGAATCCTTAACATGCATCATAAATAAAATATATTCTTACATTATAAAAAATCGACATTTTTAAATGGATCTAAAATTTACTCAATTATAGACTTATTCAAAATGGTACATTTTATCAGTGGCAACATTTTATCAGTAGTCCTAAACTATAAAATGCAATAATTATTACTAAGAAGAAGCTCCCCAAATATTTCTAAGAAGGGGCTACTAGGGGTGGGAGTGTTGGGGTGGTTGGTTGGTTGGGGCCTGGTGGATTTTTTGGTCGTGAAACCAATTATTCTTTCGAATCCCAATGAACAATTAATTTAATGCATATATTAAATTTTGATGAAATTTAAATTGTATCTCTTTTAAGTAATAAAGGAGCAATAATAATAATATTATAATTAATAATAATAATAATTATAATAATAATAATAATAATAATAATAATAATAATAATAATAATAATAATATAAATAATAAATAATAATAATCTAATTAATAATAATATAATAATAATAATAATAAATAATAAATCAAATAATCATCAAAATATTTTATTTGTCAGGCATATTAATAAAATTGACAATCATTAAAAATAACAATTAAGATTATACAACAGAGATGGACTTCTCAGAGGACGTTTTCCGTAATATAATAATAATAATAATAATATAATATAATAATAATAATAATAATATAATATAATAATAATAATAATAATATAATATAATAATAATAATAATAATATAATATAATAATAATAATAATAATATAATATAATAATAATAATAATAATATAATATAATAATAATAATAATAATATAATATAATAATAATAATAATAATATAATATAATAATAATAATAATAATATAATATAATATAAAATAATAATAATAATAATAATAAATAATATAATAATAATAATAATATATAAATACATTAATCATTAAAATAACATAATAATACAACAAATAGTATTCAATAATTAATTCAAATTTATAATAATTTTTATAATTTTAACCCAATAAATAAAATAAAATATAAAAAAATAATATATATAATATAGTAAATAATAATAATATATAATAATAATAATAATAATAATTATAAATAATCATATAATAAATAATAATATTCATAGTTTTCTGTATAGAAAATAGTGATTAAAATTTAAAAAAATCTTATTTCGAAGGCCACCTTGGCAATACTAATAATTAATTAATAATAATAATAATAATTATTTTAATTATAATAATAATAAATAAATTAGCGATTATATCAATAGAACGCTATAATAAAAATAATAGATTATAATAATATATAATATAATAATAATTAATAATACTAATAATAATATAAATCAATAATAATAATAATAATATTAATATATACTAATATATATAAAATATAGTCTAATAATAATAATAATAATATATAATATAATAATAATCATAAGTCATAATAATAATAATTTTTTGATTCATTGTACGAGACCACCACGGTCCAGAAAACCGCCATTACTGGGTTTAAAAAAATCAACACTATGGTAAGGTCTGGCCCATATAATTATTTCGGAAATGTCAAAAAATAAAAAATAAATAAATGGCGAAATGAATATTTTCAGTCAGTCAAAATAAATACAAACTAAATAAAACTGTAACCTATCCTTGTACGATAGCCCTAATATTATACTATAGCAAACCAATACAAATTTGTATAGATATATTCTACTGACATACAAGCAAAATAGAGTACTGCTAAGTGGGAAGCACACACAAGATAGCGCATATAAATGCTTTTAGAATAGGTGTTGATGTTGGACAAAAAGTACGAAAATGAGACAAGCTGACCATAGGGATCCAGAGGGAAATCATGAAGATATGGTGAACAGATTGCCAGGTATGGCGGGGAAAAATTTGCGAAATGAGCTGATTGGTAGTGGAAAGAGTGACTTCGGATACCTTGCACGATTGAGATTGGTTCACCTAATGTCAACTCGCTGTTAAGCGCTTTCGTCTGTGGGTGGAAGAGACCAATCACCGATGATCGGCTTTATATTTCTGAGGGTTCGCTCGCCTCTCTGATCAGTCGTTCAGCTACTTCACACTTGCGAACATTACTCCGAAAGCCCTCAGCGCACGTAGGAATAGCATAATCGGTTAATATTCACTTTCAAGTTATTACCTCCTATCATTAAGATAGGGGAGCCTATATATAATATTATATTAATTATTTATTGTTTCATTATACGGTAGAGGAAGTCAGCCGAAATAATATTATAAATTTGATTTACAGTAAAAGTACCTCTTTTAAACTCTAGAAATAAATTAGGTGACTTTAAGAGTTGCTCAAGCACTATCATCTGATGACGATAATTCTTGATAATGAATATGAGTGAGATTTCTTGGTAAAGTGATTAATTAAGAAATTTCGAAATGAAAGGGCTTACATTATTTAGTATTAAATTATTATTTAATAACTTTCTGCATGTTGAAAAATTGAAGAATTGCAGGGGAAAGTTATATGTGGGGAGGTGATGTCAGGTATAAAAGATCAGCACGAATATGTTCTCAATCTCTAGTTCTCTATTATAGAGCCGTCAGCTTAACACCTGGAGTAAACATTTTATCTTATCGATGAGTTAACATATTCGGTATATGAGATATCGTATGTAAAGGATTTAGTCTTATTTATACTCATAGACTAGCATAGGTATGATCTAAATTTATGGGAGTTAGAGGTCAGATAGCAAGCAATTGGTGCGATTGAGGGGAATAACTCAAATGAGTAGTTGTTACATCATATCGTAAGATGTAAAGGCATCTACATTTTGCAAAGGGATGTATATGAGTAATATTATTATATTAGAGATGTTAGATATTATATTACACTTATGTGTATTGAGTCACTAAAATGGCTACAGTAAATTTATATCAGGATTTCTAGTTAGTAGTTATATATTTTCTGCCAGTATTCATGGAATGTATATAATAGACACGAAACTGTATATTTGGGGTTTGAAAAACTTAATTATAACTTAGCACACATATATAATGAGTGTATTATTAGATTATATATCTCTTTATCGAATGAGAGTAAGTTGAGATCTCATTAATACATATTGGATATTTAACACTATTAATAGAATTCTCATTTATATGGGGGAACGATAGGAAGGTCGTTCACCTTAGATGACATTCGTCGACATTATTTATTTAAGATAATGGGTAACAGGTAGTTAATAGTACAGTATTGTTGATTATGGATATGTACCTTGCATCTAGTTTATACACAGTCAATTACATGTATATTATGTCTTCTCAATGTATTCGGAGTTATTAGAGTTGAAATTATTATTGGGCGATAATATGATATCTATTAATAAATGAGGTATATAGCTGATCAGTTCATCTATTATTATTCAAATGGTTTTGAGAGCAGTGATATGATTCAATCTGTATTACTAAGATCAATTCAAGTCGAGAATAAGATTATTATTGATTTATTCAATATATGTGATTTATTTATTTATTAAAAATTATGCATCGATTATCAATTATTATGTCAATAAGTCATCTACTTAAATTATTATTACTCATTGAATGAGTACTTTGATATAATTTATTGATAATTCCATTTGAGTGTAGTTACATCAAGGATTTAATGATTAGCAAACAACATAGGTTAGAGTTTGCTGAGTGTAAAGTATACATGGTTGATTCAGTTATTATTCTAATTATCTAGTATTTATCCTTTTTTATATTTAGATAAAAGATATAATTTATCTATTGAACATTTATAAGTAACTCCTTATCTTAATCAGTTAAATTATCATTATTTTATATTATATCATTAATAATTAATGTGAGTATATATATCCTATTCACATTTATGTAGTTATTAATATTTATTATCTACAAAATAGCTATTATTTTTAGTAAGTTATTAGTCTCAATGAGTTACTCGACTTTTGATGATGCTTGCATTGATCTATCACCACACTCTATTGAGCGAGACTCACTTATACACTTATACTCATCTTACTTTTGAATCTTTTCTAACACATAGTGTACATTCTGTGAGACATAGCTGAGAATAATTTTAACTATGACTATTCATGCTTGAGAGAACATATCAGAAATTTTGCAACTGATATCATTAAATCCGAGAGAAAATAGTTCGCATACTATCTTATAAAATATGATCACATTACTCAATTAGAACTCTGTGGAAAAGTTTCATTCCAGTTTAAATGCGGAACTCTAGCAATAGATAGACGCAACCGAACTTAAGATTGGTATTCAGATAATTAGGATTACTTGGTAGGCAACTTGTTATTGAGAGCTAGGTACTCAATCCTCATGACCTCCTATAGTCCTTTGTGAATCAGTAAGCTTCTCAATGGCGTTCAAAAAATAGACAACCTCAATATATCGATAACCATCGCTACACTATCCAAGTAAGTAAGTATAGTTATTATATTAATTTATATTATATTAATTATATTATATTATAATTATAATTATATTAATTTGAGCTTACCTAGGATGTCATAGGTCCTAATCATAAGATTTATTATACTTAATGGTATATTATATTATATTTATATTTTATCCGCATTATATCGTATAATTACAATTATATTGCGAGGTAATAATCAACACTGAAGTTTGATAAAAACTTGAACAATGCTTCTCTATATATATCTCCATTAAACTAGAGGAGATATAAGTCAGGTCTCATGTAATATAACTTCTTATTATTTCTATTTAATTATTATATTTTATATCTAATGAGGATTTGAGTAATTTAGATACAGTCTGAATAATATGGTCTTGGTTGTCCCGCAAACTTCTTCTCATCTTTGCCATGAGTATTTGGGGATATAGAGGTAATTTAACTAAAGCTTGAGTAGTCAATAGATTGATAAATGATGAGGAGATTCAGATTATTCAAGAATTATATTATATAATATTATATTTATTAAATTTTAATATTAAGTATATTAAGCATAGCAAAAATAAAAATAAAGGGATGGATATGACGGGGCATGATGTACGAATCATGTCTGGAACCAAAGAGCACCGTCTTGCTATTTGGCGCAATGCAGTTTGATATCTGCAGTGTAAAAAAGACGTTTGTAGGTATGGATCTTCCCTTTCCATGTTTGAAAAGTTTGGCGTGCTGTGTCCAGTTCCAGTTTTTGAAAGGTTTCAGGGTAGCGGGAAAGAACTCGAGTGGCTACAAAACTATAACCTAATGCATACGCTACAGCAGCAGGAGCGGAGATCGTGTTAGTTAATATCAGGCCCTAACGAAGGACTGTGGGTGAAGCGGTGCTGGAGCGACGAGATATTTTCTGTGTAACTTTCCACACTAAAGGAAAGGGAGTTGTGGAGTTAACAGTCGATATGTATTTTCGAAAAAATTGTTTGCACGTTTGGCGATTAATTCGAAGGGAGCTCGCTGCGGCTGCTTTAAAAATAACCATGTTTGGGGTGGTACGGGTCTTTTTGTATTGCCTGTAGAGTTTCTTTTTGTCCCGGTTGGCTTGTGCGCACTCTTGGGACCACCAAGGGGTTGCTGACCGCATGCCTGAGGAAGATTGCGGAATATTATAGTAATAATAATAATAATAATAATAATAATAATAATAATAATAATAATAATAATAATAATAATAATAATAATAATAATAATAATAATAATAATAATAATAATAATAATAATAATAATAATAATAATAAATAATAATAATAATAATAAAATAAAATAAAACTTTATTCTGTCATGGCATTTATCACATAGTATTATTATTAAAAAAATAGCAATTTAATAATATAAAAAAAAAAAATAGCAATTTAATATATATATAAAAAAAAAATACAATGACGAGAAATGGGCTTCCGAGGAGACGTTTTCGCTCTTTGAGCCCATGCGGTTTCATGCTCAAGTTTATGTTTAAGTAGAAAAATCATAAATTAAATTAGATTATATAATATGAAATAAACATAACCCTAATAAGCTGGTCTATATTCTTAATAATAATAATAATAATAATAATAATAATAATAATGATAATAATAATAATAATAATAATATAATAATAATAATAATATAATAATAATAATATAATAATAATAATAAAAAACAATAATAAAATATAATAATTATACTAAACTAATAAGGATATAATTATTATTTATTAAATATAATAATTTTATGATTTAAAATTGATAATGATAATGATAATGATAATAATAATATAAAATTAATAAAATTAAATATAAATATTAATATAATCCTATATTTAATAATAATAAAATAAATAATATACTATATAATATAATAACAATTATTAATAATTAAATTAATAATATAATATTATTTAATATTATATTATAATCAATAAAATAAATAAGTTAATAAAATAACTAAAATATTAATCCTGTTTATGCATTACTACTATTTTTTTGGAGTCTTAATAACTATCCTTGCAACATTTATTATTTTGTATATCCGATGAATCTTATATTATAAATTATATGGCTAATTAATGTAATTTTCATTAAAAAAACTTTGAAATGCAACATAATAAATATTTATAAACATACTTTGTATTTTTATTATTATATATTTTAATTTATATTAATATTAGCTTCAACATTTATATTTCAGTTGTTTTAATATACTTTTTTTTTCAAATTCTTTTTTTTCTTTACATTAACTAATAAATAGTTAATAAAATATTTATAATTATAATATACTATATATTATATAATATTATATATTAAATTTATTTATATATATATATATTTAATATATATTATATATTATTTAATGTATATAAATTATATATTATATTTTATTAATATTAATATATATAGATATTATTATATATTATTAATTTTATAATTATAACCAATATTATGAAAATATTTAAACTAATTTAAATACCAACCTTTAACGATTTCTTTATTAATCTATTATTCCTTTTCTCATTTGTTATTAATGTAATACTTATTATTTTTTATCCTTATTTATTTCTTTTAATTTTTGCCTTTATCTTCTTTATAATCACAGAATTATGCATATTCCCATAATGGCTTCATACCTATTATTTATATGTATATTGCGCATTTAATCTCATGTGTTGATAATGATATTTGATAAATATTTATTTTATGCGTCTACCTTTCTTAGGTTGCTCTATGATGTACTATCTCAAGCATATTATTAATTTGTTCATATTCATTCTTCATCTCTATTATAGGTAATGTATTTTGTTTGACTCAAGTATTCGATGAGTGATCTCTGTCGGCACAGTATATTAAATATATCATTATTCTCTACGCTTTGTAATATATTATACTATTTTATTCTAATAAATACTTTAATAATAAATAATATTTCATTATTTCTCAAATCTTCATTTATTAAAGTCATGTCAATCTTTGTCTCATGTACTCTGTCACTCATGTATCTAGATCGTCATCTTGAATAATATGTATATTCTGATTCCTTTTCTCATATCATTCTTCTCTCAATCTAATTCAATTATCATCTATATATATTCTCTCTCTCTCAGCATTTACAGTTAATATATAATCACCTTTAATTCAATTCCTAAGTTCAAATTTGGAATATACCTTTTTTTTTATAATAAAAAAAACTAGACACAAACAAATATACTCCTCATCTTACCTCCCAAATCACTCCTAAATCACTACCAAATCAATACCAAATCACTCTCACATCATGGGTCAATATCTAACTCTCAACTTAACCTCTTACTTCTGCCGATATTCTAACCTCCCCATCTTAAAATCAGAGACTTTCATCACAAAAACCTCTTCCTAACACTAAAACCCCACTTACTCAGCTATGACGTTATCTCTCTATTCACTCTGTCCCCAGTCCACATCTTTTCTTGAACTCTTTACTAATATACTATCGACAACAATATCCATTTAATACGAAATGTTTCTTTATCTTTACCCTTCTGCTTCTGCATATTTTCAATTTCTGTTCAACAGAATATATATTGAAAACTTCTTCGTCAATTGCGAATGTGGTTTTTTTTCTCAAAAAGGGAAAAGACCTTCATAAAGTAAACAAAATGCGACTAAATCCCAGACTCAACACACATGGTGAAAACGGGCCACATATTTCCATTCTTGGAAAGCCTTCATGCGTTATTGCACGCTCAGTTCTGCTTCCATATATACCGATCATTGTAAAATATCTGCTTTCGGATAGACCAAAACATCAGAGAGGCATTCTTTAAGAAGAAGATCGTCCTGGAAATGTTCTTTGATATATGGAAAGTCAATGATGCCTCATGGATAGTTGGTATTCTCTGGGAAGATGATTCTGAAAAAGTTCTTTGATATAAGGAAAGCTAATGATGCTACATGGAAAGTTGGCATTCTTAAATTTTATTTATACTAACAACATATTTTTTGGTTAATATATATATATATATATATATATATATTCAAGTTTTCATAAAGGACTTGTACTTTGCTTGATACCATGTACTTGTCACTGTACTTGAACAAATTCCTATTAGTACTCTGTACTGTACTTGTAACTTTAAACAATCTAGAGTACTTGTACTTGTAAAAAAATTTACTTTGAAGGCCAAAGCGTGAAATACTTCGAACTTATATATATTATATATTTATATATTATATATTTAATTATATTATATAATTAATAAAGTGTAAATATATATATATCGTTAATATATATAATTATATATATTATATAAGTATATATATTAATTATATATATATAATATATTATACTATATATATATATATATATATATTATAATATTATATAATATATAATTAATATTATATGTATAATATATTATTATATTATGCTTCATTTATATATATTATATTTATATATATACTATAATATATATATTATATAGTATATATATAAGATATATATATACTATATCTATATATATATTCATAATATATTATATATATGTGTATATATATATATTATATAGTATATATATAATATATATATATTATAAATATTTATAATATATATATATATATATATATATATTTATAAAAATTATATTATTATATAATATATATAATATATATATAGTATATTATAATATATATATATATTATATTATATATATATTATATATTATGGTATATATATATATATATATATAATTGATATATATATGTATATATAATATATTAATAGTATATATATATATAATATATATATAGTATATATATATATAATATCTATAATATATAATATATTAATATATATATTATTAGTATATATATATAAATATATAATATATATATATATATATATAGTATATATATATATAATATATATATAGTATATATATATTATTATATAATTAATTATATTAATATATATATATACTATATATATAGTTATATATATATATTATATAAATATTTATATATATATATAATATATTATATATATATATATAGTATATTATATAATTAATTATAATAATATATTTATATTATTATATCAGTACTAATATATATTATATAATAATTATAATATTTATATATATATATTATATATATAGTAATATATATATAATATAAATTTACTTTATATTAATATATTATAATATAGTTATTATATATATTGGATATTAATTAAATAATATTAATAATTATATTTTTTATAACAATAATATTATGAAATTATTATTTTTTAGGTTATATATATCATGTAACCATGTAGGATGACACTCACAAACTAAAATTGAATCACTTAGATTATAAATAATTTATTTGAATAAATTTGAATAGTAACATATTAAATTAATAATTAAATAAAGAAAATGAGGTTAATATAAAATTATATTGGTTTAAACTACAACTTTTGGTTTAAAACTACAATTCATATATTCTTCAAAAACTACAATAGATATAACCTAGGAGTAAAAGATATACAATTGTATTAGAAGAATCCTGGTAACATTTTAAGTGCGGAAAATGTAAAAAAAAAAAAAAAAAAAGATCATAAAAAGAATTAATAAATTTCTAATCTATAAAACTAATAGTTCATTTAAACATTTTGGGTTATTAGACTCTATCTAAAGGTATACTATTATTTGGATATTCTATTGATTATAATTTAATTAGTTAGGAAATGTAAAAAAAGAGTAAAAATAATAAAAATAAACCATATAATATTGGCTTTTTTTTTTTTAGAACCAGGGGCAAGTAATAAGTGGCTAAGAATTATCTGGGGCATCTAAAATATTTTTAATATTATGTAAAGGTATTACACGGCAATGTGGCAGGCTCGTAGCCGACGGGAACAAGGAGGATAGACAGACTAAGATGGACTAAGTCAAACAAACAACACAGACAAACGCACCAGCAGATGCAGACCAATAACAAACATACAAAGAGAGACAGACTAATCCAAACAGACAGATAGAAAGACATGCAAGCAGACAAAGAACACAAAGGACATCCAATAGTCACAAGGCACCAAGTTTAATACAATAGAGAGAGTGAGTAGAGAGAGAGAGAGAGAGAGAGAGAGAGAGATAGAGAGAGTAAGAGATGAGATGAAGATAGAGAGAGAGAGAGAGAGAGAGAGAGAAGAGAGAGAGACGAGAGAGAGAGAGCTATTGCTTCACTATCTATACTTATTCTTACTTCAACTACTTCTGTATTATGCTATAACTATTGTCTTAACTGATATATGTTTGATCTTTATATATAATATTTAATATTATAATTATAATATTTTATTATAAAATTTTATAAGTTATTATATTCTCAGTTCTGAACATACATACCTCCATTTTGGCATTTTGATATTTTACTATATATATTATGATAAATAGTTATCTACTTACTAAGACAAAGAAAGACGAGATTTAGTACAGTATGATTATAAAGCTCCTGCAAGAATAGACGAGATACTATGTTCAGAGCAAGAAACACCGTAGAGTATTCCATCGGTCCATACAAGAATTGGTGTAGTAGTGAAGTCTAGTACACTGTGTCTGTGGATGCGATTAGATCCAGCAGTTGAGCAAAGCAGAAGAGCATGTAATAGCAAATTGTGAGAGAGAGTTAGACCGGCACGGACGAGGGAGAGGTGCGAGAGAGCAGAGAGATGACGTAGCCGAGCAGAGAAGAGATGGAGACAGGAGTTAGACGAGATGTACAGCCATGATCTGAGATGAGAGTAGACGATGAAGAGGAGAGAAGAGAGAACGAGTATGGAAGGAGAACGAAGAAATGTATTGCGAGAGTAGATAATGGATAATGTAAGTCAAAAGTACCTATCAATAGAGAGAGATACAGTGACATTCATAAAAGAATACAGCACAAATACATACTAGTATCAAACAACCAATAAGTTCTACCACGATCTGACTTTCCAAAATTTGAAAATAGCCTCTATATAAATTAATAATATAGTCCATTACTGTAAATTAATAAAATGGACATTTTTTCCTGAAAAAAAGGGAGAGAACAAGGGATACCCTTTGTTTAAAAAAATTCATATCAAGTAAAAAAGAAGATTTTCCTATCCATTTACTAGCAGAAGAGAACTATTTCCGTCTTTATTAAAAGAAAGACTTACTCAGCCGTACAAAAATAACGCTCAGTCTAATGTCATGGTAAAAATGAAAGGTTGCTAAAGAAGAGATTCAGGATTCGGAAAGATTTTGCAGGGTGAATCTAAGCAGAGAGAAGCAGAACAGGATACATCTAGAGGTGAGCATTCTTTAGTCGTTTTCTTTATTATGTGCACTCAGTGCTGTTAAATAAATATTCTTTTTTTTTTTCTCTATTGCCTATCGAGTCATGGATTAAAGTTTCATATTAAAAATATTAATAAAATTAAGAATTAAAAATTAATCACCGTAGTTTTCAAATTAAAAAACTTAAATGAATTACTATTTATTTATTTCAATAGCAATTAAACCAAATCTATATTTTATAATAATAGATGTAAATAATGAAATTATTATCAATAATGTTTTAATAATAATATTCTAATTTAAAAATAATGAAAATTAGCTTCACAGAATTATTATTATTGAAATATGTTCCATTGAATTTATATGACAACTTTTAAGATCGAGACTTGGGGGGTGTGGAATTTATTTTAATTATCGGTTCACCTCCTGTATTATAAGGATAAGAGGAAAGGAACTGTTGGGATGTTACTACTTATCTTAATAAGATATTTAAAGGATAGGTGTACTTATGGTGACGTTAAACATGTTACTAAAATTAACAGAGAGTACATACTGTTGGGAAGTAAAAACCGGTGACAACATATTGAACTAAGACTAAATAGTGGTAAGGATATGAAGAAAACTTTGACATAAACCACTTGAGAAATATAGACGTAGGTCTTTGTGTGACGGTACACAACTATAAGATGACAGGTGGTCAACTCCTTGTACGTACCAGCAAGGATCATAGGATGAAAGAGGAAGTGAATCTTTGACGCTACACTATAAAGACGTTTAGTAAGGTATTGGAACTTAATGCGATCGTATCACCCCCTCTAAAGATCAGGAGGTGAGGCAACATTCTTCAATGCATTTATCAATTGCGCTATCCGCTACCACCCAATCATCATAAATGTCATTAACGAAAGTTTACGACGTCTGTATAACTTTGACGTACACTTTCTCAAAGAATGAGACAGTCGTAGCAGACGTATTTAGTTAAACAACCTCCTCTGAGTGTAACGTCCGAGACTTGGGATCCATCTATATGAGAGTGTGAGATACAGAGGCACACCTTTTGTAACGTAAATTAAAAAAAAAGAAAGAAAGTGGATACGGGAACATATAGAGATCTCGGTATACCATACAAATAATAAGAATAAGAGGTAGGAGATGCGTATCTCAATAAACTTTATGTAACGTTACACTTTTAAGATATAAGGTAGGTAACTTTGACGTACACTATAAAGATATGATGTAGGAAACTTTGAACAGTTAAACAGTTTAAAGGATAAGACGTAAGGAATACTTTTGAACGTACACTTTAAGAAGATAGTAACAGTGGATAGGAACTTTCGAAGTACGCAGGTATACTATAAATGATAATAGATGGTAGGAGTATGAAACTGTATATTGAACATACACCATATATAGATTAAGAGGTAGATATACTCATTGACATAACACTTTAAAAGCATAGAGGTAGTGGTAAACTTTATGACCGGATAAAACTTATAATAATGATAGTAGGACCGTTGAAAGTAACCATACTCTGATAAAGATGAGGTATGCAAACTAATGATCAGTCATAAACACTATACTAAAAGATTTAGTTAGGAATCTTATTATTGCTGTAAACATCTATAAAGAATAAAGAAGGATAATAACTTTTGATCATACGACTGTGAAAAGATATGATAGTATACTATAACAAATAGTATATTATAGTGAGGCCCTATAATATTATATATATATATATATGGTAATAATATACTATATATAATATAATGTATAGTATATATATATAGATAATATATATATTATATTATATTATCGCTTTATTTATTGCCAAAATATATTATTATAGGGTAGTATATATAGATATACTATATAATATACTATATAGAGTATATACTATATACTAGTATATACTAATTGTGCATATAAATTACTATATAGATATATATATATTATCAGGTATATATATGATAGATAGTATATATAGTATATAGGTATATACTGTTGCTAGATATAATGTATATATATATATTAAATATAGCATATATAGTAGTATATATATATATATATATCATAATTATAATATATATATATATCATATAACAAGTATAATATAATATATTATATTTATATTATATATATTATATATATATATATATATATATATATTATATATATATATATATATATATATATATAATAGCTATAATTTTTTACCAATTTGCACTTACTGTCAACCTGATGTTTCTTACGTTTCATATTTCACAACGCTATTGACTGTCATAATATAGAGTAATCGAAGTTTGAATTGTATATTTCAGAATATAATTAATTATCAGTTATCCTCTGATGAGAATATCGAAAATCAAGACTCCCAGATAGAAACTAAAGCAGAAACCATTCAATCATCTACCAATCTACGTCAGATATAGACGAATACGCTGAAATATAAAGTGATGTCTCCTTTCGGAGTACTCACCTTTCACCCAGACCAAACGAACTAGGAAAGAAATCTTGACATCTAGACTCTCAGCAGCTCTAGATAAATGTTATGTTAGCGATAGAGATGCTGTTCATATATTGACATGTTGCTTTGAGGCACTAAATTTAAATCAGAGAGAATATGTCATCAACCATTAAAAGGAGTAGAGAAATGTTTCGCAAGCAAGCACAATTAAGCGTTGGATCTAAATTTAATGATTCGAAATTAAACTATGTAGTTATTCACTGAGATTCTAAAATGTTCCCTGGTATTACCGGAAAAAAGACAGCTGATTGACTCCCATTGATAACAACTGCTTTCAGCGAAGAGCAACTTCTAGGAGTTCCTAAACTTTCATCAGGAACAGGTAAAGAGATATCATCAGCTGTATATGGTACACAACAGAAATGGTCACTACTGAACACTGTTCAAGATTTTGTTTATGACACAACTGTCAGTAATACGGGGATGCTAAACAGAGCCATGTTATCTTCTCGAACAAAAACTAAAGCATGATATCATGTTTCTTTTCCTTGTCGACACCATATTTATGAAATTGTATAGTAGGGAGTTTTCAGTAAAGTATAACTTTCACCTATTGAAGGGCCAGAGATCCCTTTTGTTAAAAGATTTCAAAAAAAAACATCAAGCGGAATATATTTCCGACAGCCAGGAGCATATCACTTATGGAGATGGATGGGAAAAGCAATATATTGCTTGAAAATATATCTATTTAGAAAACAATTTAAATTAATACCAACAGAGGAGAAAGTACTAAAACAAATGTGTCGCTTTATAATGAAATGTTATGTGAAAGCTTTTTTTCTGTTACAAATGCAACTGAAAGCTCCTATGAATGGCATTAATTTTCTTAAAAATCTTTTTGAATAAAAAAATCACCATAAATCTTTTGCTGAAGAAACAATTTAAATTCATAAAATTATTATTAGTCATTTAAATATTTAAGTGAGGAATGTGCAACCTTTTCCATATATGATGCAAGAAAAAACGATGTCATGAGAAGAAAGATGGCCCAAATATTAGTAAAACAACGCATACCGTCATAAACTATTGAAACCACGGACACTGAATATCAAGTCGAAGAAAAAAGAAATAAACTGTTTATCAAAGAAGATGATTTGGAAAAAAAGCTAAAGAAAAATCAACCTTTGCATTTACTTAGCATCAGGTCGTAGAATATATTTTTCAGGTTTGGATTTTCTCAAGAATTCCTACAAATTGATCCTGTTGATTGGAAAAATCAAGAAAGTTTTGAGAATAAATTGAAATTATGTGGCTTGGAATTGTGTGAATTACTTATAGACAAAGTAAACCTATATTAAGAGAGTTTGTTCCCAGAAATATTTTATATATACAAATGATATAATTAACCATTTATGTATCAATATTATAACTATAAAATTTGTTGCACAGAAAAATTTAGTCAGAACATTTCTATGTTAATTAATAGTCTAGCAACTCTTGAAATTGTGAACAGATTTACCGACCTCATGACACTAAAAGGTAGAAATTTTATTAGAGGTGACTAAACAAAAAATATAAATTTCAATATCCCCTAAAACTAACGAAAATCATCTCCACGAACCTTTCCGCCCGAACTTTTCCTAATGAAGGAGCTGTTGAGCGTGACTCAATTGTTTGACATACTAGTAATTCTTTGTGAAAAAATTGCTCGTTTTGCTCAACTACAACGAGAAAAATATCTGAAATGTCTTCTTTGTTTCTGTCAAGTGTAACTTAAGAAAATTGAACGTATGTATATATCTAGTATATATACTCACCCTATCGTCGAGTACTTGCTGTTGAGCACATAAACGCTCTATAATTTTTACGAAAAAACTTACCTAAGCCTATAAATTTGTTATCCTGTTTAAGCGAGTTTTTCTACCGCTGAGAGTAGAAAACTAAAGGGAAACACATATGGCTATAAAATATACCTGTGGAGAGAGTAACATCCTCCAAATATATCCAGGTTAAATTATAAAGACTGGCCCTAATATAAGATCTCAAACTCATGAGTCTGACCTCTATATTGTCGAATCATTTTGTGAGTTTATTATCGCTCTTATCCGTATCATATAAACCTCTATTTTCTTTGAAATTCATAAAGATCGAATATACTGTGATAAGATGCTAACTACTAAATAAGTCTCTTTCTTATTATTAGTTAAGTCATATTGTTTCTAATATATATCTACTCCACGAGTCTCTCCCACTTGAAGATTAGTGGACCATTCTTCTTAATCCGATATGAGAAAAATTCTATAATTAGCCGTCAGCTACACTAATGAAAATTTTAAGAAAAAAATACTAAGAGAGAGAGTGAGTACCAGCGACACGAACACAGTTTTTAACTTCCTCGTGGCGAGACAGTTTCTACCCTTTTCAAGAGTCAGAAAGTGGAAATGGTATAATATCGTAAAGGAACAACCAATAATAAAAAATATGAGAAGAGTCTGATTACAAATCTAAAGAGAAATAACACATGTATAATTACGCCCTTCCTGCCGTATACGTTTCGTTAATAGAAAAGTGTCGCGTCATTAATAAAATTAACCAAGAAAATATAGTGAACTCTGGTTATGCTATTGCGAGAGCCAAGTGTTATACACAGCATTCATAAATGTCACTCAATATCAATAAATCGAACATTGCTCCGTCAACACAAAAAGTCGTATCTCTCTCACAAAAAACTCAATGAGAATTTAAGTATTCTATTTTTTTGGCAAAGTTTTTAAACTTTACTTACCTGTTTCCGACTTAATAAAACAGGTACAAGGAAAAAAGCTAAAAAAGACAATATGACATCACTCACTGTTTACACTCATAAACAAGCTTTTGAACGATAAGCTCAATTCCCTCTTTGAATAAGTATACTCCGCAAAAGTTAAGAAATCTGAGTAATCGATTGATCGTTTATCAAGTTATTTATGAGTAATATCCCCAGCAGATCCGAATCTATTTATATTTATAAAAAAAATATAATAATGTAAGTTGTGTACAGAACTAAAAATGTCTTATCCGTGACGCCCGTACGTAGGGTAACAACACGCCCCCTGTCCATCTAGTATGCATCCCCTCTCGAAGGATTCGTGCTCGGTTAAGAAAAAGCGAGAACACGATTGTATTTATTTCTTTATCGATCTTACTTGAAATTATATAATGAGGAGAAAAAAGAATGTTAGAATGTTCATCTTAGGAATAATAATTGTTAAATGTGTGATTCGTTTGAGAATAAAGTCTAGGAAAAAAATAAGAACAAATTTGCTGATGAAAAAAAAAGATAAAAACAATTTAATGATTTATGTATTGGAAATATGTGTATACCTGATTATCAATTCTTAATATAAATATCGACGTAAAAGAATCTTAAAGGTCCCCACTTAGGCTTCGATTGGGGGACAAAATAACGTAACTTTTTTCTTCTCGGGAGATGTTGCATAAATTTTTCGTTCTTAAGCGAGTTTTTTTTTTTTTCCGAGGGCAAGTGGTACTTTTATATATATATATATACTATATATATAATATATATATATTATATATATATATATATATATTATATATATATATAATATATATAATATATATATATATTATATAAGGTAACTAACAAAAATTAAATTTATAAAATACGCACGACCCCTATTTCCTATAGGCTTTGGGTTTTTTGCTACACTTTTTACGTAATTTGTACCTCCTACGGTCACTCGGGCACGAAATAAACGTTACTCTCTAACTTTTCGGGAGATGGTGCCAAAAAAATTTTTTGTTCCTTAAAGCGAGTTTTTTTCCCCGAGACGAAAAAAAAAATTCATCGGCTGTCTTAAGATGCTATAATTACGTTATTCAACATATTGGATATTTAATTTTTCCTTCGTTCTTAATTTTTCTTAACATTCTTATTATTTATCATGATCTATACCTTATTTTATTTATAATTAATTTTTTTTTATAGTTTTTATGTAAATGTAGATGTTTATATTCTTCCCATTTTTTCTTACGAATTTAAAAAATGAAGTGCGGGAAAAGAATAATGGACTAATTAAACCTAGTATATATAAAAAGGTTTTTCTAAAAAATATATTATTAAGGATGGGTTCACTTTTTAAATAACAAAAAATATATAAAAAATTAAATTTGAGCAAAATACAGAACTGGCACTATTTTACTTCTACGGAACTGTTAACCTCGTTCCAAGATAAGAGTGACTGTTTCGTAAAAGTCCCAAAATAAATGGACTCTATTTCGTCGTTTTCACGCACCATTTAAACATATTTTTTTTAAACAAACTAATTAAACGAAAATAATCGTATAATAGCGTAATAAAAAAAGTTTAATCCAAATAATGTAGACTTTATCCATCGAGAACACAATGAGATTAAATTTATAAACTACACATAAAGGTCTCTATATACATAAAATACGCTTATCTCACCAAAAAATAGTCTAGAACAGATCAATTATGAACACAATAATTGAGTAAATTTATTTTTTTCACACAATTTATTAAACTTATTAGCATGTTTCGACTTAAATAACGGATACAGAGTAAAATAAAGGGCAATTAAAGCAATAATCAACAAGTTAATTAGGGAATATAAGTCAGTGAAGTTATCATGCCCACGTTTGAAAAATAAATGAGCACTGAAATTGTGAAAGATTAAAAGCAGTAAAACCATATCAGGTTTCGATAAAGGAGCAGTCCGATATATTGTCATGGTAATTAAAAACAACGAGAAAAGCGTCCATTCATAACTAATACTAAAGTGTGACCCGCCTTGGTGTTTAAAGGTAACACCTCTACCTGGTAAAGTAGTTACCCGTCTCGAGAAGTTGAAACCGAGCTTGACCTCAGAGTTTAAGATTGTTAATACACAACATTACTCGAGGATCGTCTGGTATTTAAATACAAACGTCTAAGTCAGGTAATATTATTGAGGAAAACAATAACGAAAGTATGAGATGTCACAACTGTAATAACATATCTTTAATCTTAAATTTGAAAAAATTGAAAGGTAAAAAAAATTCATGCCGGTTAACATTGAAACAAAAAAAAAGATATGATATGCTGATCCTAATTTCCTTTTGGGCTCTGTAAAATAGAGAATAAATCCCTACCCAATATATATACTAATATGATCGACGTTAACAGTAAATGCTAATTTATAATGAGTGGCCCTCATCTTAATAGCGCTTTGTAGAAAATCGGGGTGAATCAAAAATATAGCGTATAATCTTTATAAATTATTTACATTTCTCGGGATGATAAGCTAAGACTAGTAAAGGATAAAAAATTATGACATACAAAACTTGCATAATTTTAGAAAAAATTAATTTTTTTTGAATAATTCTTTTTTTTATTCTCTCTCTCCGTATATTTTTGTTTTATCCTTAAGCGAGTTGCGGTGTTAATTTCAGAGTGCAGGGAGCGGAAACCGCCTAGTCAAGCCGTGCGTGACTAGTATTACAGTACGGGAATCAATATTTATGAGCGCCTGTACGTATAGCGCACGCTAGAGTCAGTATAGGCGGTTATAATATTAATTTATGAGCGCCTTAGCGGGCGCACGCGGCCGGTTTTTTCGACACGGCGTGAGGTGATTCCCTGCGACGCGTGACTCTATGAAACAGTTTTTAGCCCTTCAACCCTGTCCTCAAAATGTGTAACTCTTTAGATGTATATTAAGTGTTCTTTGAACTTAAGTGTTATTATACAATTAGAACTAGTACAGATAAATGGACCAATAAAATAAAATGTAATTAATATACAACCAATTTAATTGTTTGAAATAGAAAACCAAATTTTTATCTTTCTCTCTATATCTGACTTTAATGAGAGAGGTGAAGCAAGCCGTAGGTGTATGAAAATAAATAAAAGTGAGGTCAACTTCAAGTTGGTAGCATCTAATGTGGTACTAATTACCTTATAGGCTAACTAATTATTGAGGTATTCAACCATGCATAGCAACTCAATTATGGCACTTGCTATGGTCAACTTAACAATTGGCCATTCAACTTGGCAACTCTACAACCTATACTGGCTACAATACTATCATAGCAATTACTCATAAGCTGAGATAAAATCAAAATTTATCCACTATAATTACTCCAAAATTGCTTTAACGTTGAGTGAGTAATTTGGATGTTGAACCCAAATCAGTAAAATAGATTGATAATCACTATCAATATTAAATACTGGTCATCACAGCTGAAACCAATCAATAATAAGGTACCAAAAAACCAATGAATTGTACAACCTAATCAAGTGGACCATAAAAGTTGACCCATCAATAAGTTATTTAGATAACCCATCAACAATGAGGTGAGGCATCAAAGCTTATAGTGAGGCATATACTAAACGATCTTGAGACGCTAATCATAAAGTTGTAGAGGCATCAAAATGAGATGAACGTCATCAAAAAAGTATTCACGTTCAAATAATTTAGGGTGGGTATACTAAAATTTGAGACTGACTCACATAATTAGAAGATACTAAAAATTATGAGGGTTCTCAAATAAATTAATAGTTCTCATAAAAAAAATTATATATGGG
>JABUQX010125019.1:2500-34233 GCA_015478945.1 Trachelipus rathkii
TAGAAAATAATAAAAAATTTCATATAAAAAAAAAATGATGAAATTGAACTGTTTTTTTTTCCTAGTGCGAATGCAAATAATTTATTTTAATATTGTTGAATGCAAATCAATGGCCGAATATTTAAAAGCATATATATATATATATATAGTATATATATATATTATTAATATATTATATATATATATTTATATATATATATATATATATATAATATATTTTATATTATTATGTATTATTCTCTCACACCTCTTTCTCCAGAAAAAATAGTTCACTAGAATTGTAGTTACAACAATTTTAGTACTTTTGTGATTTACAAAATTAAGATATCGTAGATGTTATTAAAGTATCATGAAAACCGTGTTTTATAAAGTAATTTGGAAAATAGATAAAGAGTGTGTTCAAGGATTTACCAGTGGAGTACATGTAAGATTGAGCATAGCTGTTAGTCTGAGGTCAGAAAGAGCATAGAGAAATATGAGACTGTGTAGAAGATGTGTGTTCGCAGACCTTTCATGGAGGAGGTATGTGATTGAAAAGTTCAGAAGAGCAGTGTCCGTTATAATAGCGATGAAATAAGAGAGTGAAGCAACAATTCGATTGATAAGACGAAAAGCCTAGACTCAACCTTTGAAGAAAGGAGCGTGTGAGGGAATCAACTCCAGATGCGTAGTCATACCTTATAAAAGGGTGACTACACCTATAAATATCTAAACACTGAGTGGCGTGAAGAAATCGGAATGTGCCTCGAAGCACCAACTTTTAGAAGCTTTGTTTAAAAGAGAGTAAATATGAACTTCAATTAAGGCATCGAGAAAAATACCCCAAGAATATTAAGGACATGAGACGAAGGTTGAGTTATGGTTTTCCAAGAAGTGTTATGCTGTGTGAAAGATTAATTGTGGAGTGGAAATAATGGAGAAACTGTAGCTTTTTTGAGTTAATTGAAAAGCAACTTGGTCCTCATGCCCCAAAGAAATTCGAGAAAGATTAGATGCTAGTTTGATCCGAGGGTGCCCTCCTAACGTGAGGCTAATTGTTGTTGAAGATGACAGTTATCATAAGTGGGGGAGTGATAACGGGGAAGGTCGTCGTCTAGGACGCATATGTGATGAAGAATGAGAGAGGTTTTTATGAAAGTAGAAAAGAAGTCAAGGATTAACAGAACCATGGAGTACAATGATTTAAATAGTTTAAAGAATGACAATGGTCATTCCCAGATACTGAAGAAGAGAACCAAGAAACAGAAAGACTAGAAAGAAGATGCCAGTAGAGACTTTCTACGAAAAGGCAGCATTGGCGGCAAGAATTAGAGAAGAAATGAGATGTTTTCAAAATCTTCCTTGTAGGATTAGATTCGCAAAACTAAAGAAAGGAGGCAGATGTTTAGAGAGATTTGGCGATCACGTTGGAAGGGTTGGAGATTGGTTCTTTTTTGTTACAGGAAGCACCTTTCCATCAAGAAAAAAGGCAAAGTAGAAAGACCAGAGGACGGAATAATTTAACAAGGCAGAGTGCAAGCTTGAAGCAAAAGTTTTTGAGAAATATAGGAGGAATACATAAGAACCGTACGGTTTCTTAGTGCTAGCTCTGAAAATTCAGAAAATTAACCTGTTTAAAGAAATTACAATATTAGCATAAATATGATGGAGGGGAGGTGGAGAAGAAGGAATAACACTAGCATCGTTAAGGTGGAATTGAGAAGCAAAGGATTGAGCAAGAGATTAAGAGTTCAAGCTTTAGTGGAGGGTTAAGGGCAGTTTATGCCGCGGAAATACTAAAAAAAGGGCAAGAGGAAGAACAAAGTTAAGAGTTAATGAGTTGAATGTCAGAAATGGCCAGTAAGGAAAATGCAGTAAGAGTATTGCATTTTCTAATGAGCAAAAGAACTTTGCCAGTTAAGATTATTGCAGTTTTTTACTGAGAAGAGAAATTTTTTTAGTTATGGAGAAAAATTTTGAGACGATTTTGGGATAAGAATTATGTTGCAAGGGTTTTCCTGAAATTTGAAGTGAAGATGATCAGTAATTCTAAGGCAGCGTCCCTGTGGCTATTAGCACGAGAACAAGCAGAGTTAAACGCAAGGTTATCTGGTTTTAGTTGAAGGTAAAGATCATGGGGTGCAGGTTTTTCATGCCAGAAGATATTAGCTGCGTGTTTGCACAATCGAGGGACTTTCCACGGAAGTGTAGTCAATTCTAGGGAAACTCCACAAGAAGTTACGACCGCAAGTCCGACTTGTTAGCAGGCACCGGTGCCAAAAACGTTTTCTCGGCGGGTATCTTTTCTTGCGGAAGACTTGAAGAGAAAGAGATATGAGAGTGATCGAAGGAACAAGAGGAAGGAAAGACTTTTAACAATGAATAAGGATATTTAGGAAAAAGGTCTAGAATGGTTAGGTGAGTGAAGGCGACTCAAAGTTACGAGTAGGCGCTTTCACTATGTCGAGGGTAATTTGGGATACAAAGGCGTAGCATTCTCATAACTTTTTATCTTGAGAATTAGAATGACAGTATTTGGCCGTGGTGAAACGTTGAAATAACCCATAGAGAATGAATATTTCAGAGAAATGTGAAGAGAGAAAATGTGTTCTAATTTATTATGACAGGTTAGCTTGAGCCATTAGATATAATGTTGTAAAACTCAAAACAGCGGCATTCCGGGACGGCAACCAATCATCACTGGTACGGCGTCACTGGAATTTAATGGTATGAGGGTAAGGGTGGATAAGGGGTTTTTTTGAGACCCTATCAGGCTCCGAAGACTTAATTCGCGTGGCTTGCATTTTATACCTTTTCATATTTTTCTATTTTTAAGTAAGAAAGTGTTTGTCGTGTAATTGTATTTTATATGGGGTGTGATAAGGGAGAGCTTACTCCAATGTAGAAGAATGTGGATATGAGCACAAAAGGGAAAAACAATTGGGGGCACTGGAGTGCCATGGGATGTACTCTTAAGACTCCATATATGCCCAATGGTGGGTAATCTCTCGCTTCAGGAGCGTTTTTCCTCACACACACACACAAACAGCACTCACACACATCACATTAGTATATATATATATATTAATATATATATAATATTATATATATATTATAGTATATATTATAGTATTATATATATATATATATATAGTGATGGTATATATATATATATATATATATATATTTATTCCTACACTTTCAACATCATAACATATATATATATATATATAATATATTATATATATACTATATATAGTATATTATATATATATTATATATATATAGTATAGTATATATATTATATGTATATAATATATATATCGGTGGTGGTGCGGTGCGGTGCGTGCGGTGCGGTGCGCTGTGGTTTGCTCTCGGTGGCGGCCGGTGCGGTGCGCATTGCAAAAGAGCCGGTGCGGTGTGTGGGAGTGGAGGTAGGATGTGGTGGTGCGGTGCGGTGCGGTGCTTGGTGCGCTCACTCTCGGTGCGGGCGTTGCGGTGCGAAAAAATCCGATGCTCACATAATCTACTTAAGGGTAATAAATGGGCGGTAAAGGATGGGTTTTCTTTCACTTGCGTCATATTCTTCTACTACTATTTCCTCTTTCTGTGCAATGTGACGCACTTACACTGGGAAAAGAAGGTGGGTATTGATGATAATTTATATATATGATATATATATATATATATATATATATTATAATATATATATATATATATATATATATATATATATATATATATGATATATATATATATATATATATATATATATATATATATAGTATATTATATATATATTATATTATATATATTATTATATATTATATGATATATATATATATATATATATATATATGGGTATATGGAATTATCAAAGGAACAAATGATAAGAAGAGAGAGAGGTAATTATGTAATTTGAGAAGGGTATTTGATCTTGCACTATGATGGAACAAATAAAGGAAACAGTAAAGAATGAGTGTGTTGGTGTGAAATGCCGTGTGTCCTGGGGAAAAGGAAAAGAGAAAATGAGAGGGGAGAGAAGGAGTTGCGATCTGATGAAGTGGCTGTGACACAGAGCTATGGTGGATTTTGTTAGTGTGAGTACTAGAATTCTAATAGTTAAATTTAAGTTGGAAAAGGTCAAGGTATGTGTGGTTGTGACAGATTCAAGAGTTCGGAGTCGGAGTCGGAGTCGCGAAGTCGGGGAGTCGGTATTTTTGAAGAGAGTGGAGTCGGAAACGGCAATTTTGAAAAGGGTGGAATGGGAGTCGGGGTATTTTGAGAGGGTGGAAGTTCGAGTCGAAATTTTTGAACCGACTCACAACCCTGGTTGTGACCATATGGCCCATCTGAGGGTGATGTTGAGTAGAGTGCAATTCTCTGGGATAATATGAATGATGTTTTGATGTGGTAATTAGGAGCTTCATGTGATGGTATTAGGCAACCTAATGGCTGATTAGGGATCAGAAAAAAGGGGTGGTATAAAGGTGCTTGGGGTGGACGGGAGAAAATGAGAATGGTAGGAAGTGGAATTGATTTATGTGAGGAGAAGAGGTAGATGTATTAAGTATATTTTTTTTTCAAACAAAAGAGTATTCATAAGTATACTAAGGTGGTGTTTAGGTAGAGATGGTATCGAAGTGAAGTATGATTGATTTTGTGTTGGTGAAGATGTGAAGTTTGTAATGAATGTGAAAAAAGGGATGGGATTATCGGACATTATGTTGGTTTATGTAAGATTAAGTTAGTGAGAGCTTGGATGGAGAGGCAAGGTGATAAGGAAGGAAGTGGGAAGAATTATAGTGTGAGAAGTTAAGTGAACAAGGTTAATAAGGAAAGTTTTTTTAAGAGGCTTCAAATAAATCATTTGAATAGTGAACAAATGAAGTGAACAAATCTGGAAGCAATGAAGAAAGCGTTTGCTAGTAGTGCAAGAGAAGTATGGTAGATGTGCTAAAGTAAGAAGTAAGAATGTTAACAGTTAGTGGTGGAATGAGAGGTGATGCAAGCGGTTAAAGTAAAAAAAAAAAAAAAAAAAAAAAAAAAAACGTCGTTGACCATGTACTAAAATAAATGATGAGGTTCAAAAGAAGGTGTTTTGGAAGTATATACAGGAGGAAAAATTAGACTAAAGTTGCATACGTAGGAGGAATGGAGGTAAATGACAGTTTGGGAAGAATGAATGGAGACTTTGCAGGAATTAGAGCTCTTTTGGAAGGAGGGCGAAAGGTTCGTATGAGAATAAAGGGGAATGCTGCATAAATGAATAATAGGATGGTGCTTTCATACTGATGAACTGGATGTGAGGGTGTTGTAGATGGAATCAGCTTCGTAAATTCTGCATAACTTCATGTAATGAAGAAGGAGATGAGAAATGTGTGGGTTTGATGTGCAAAGAAGAAATAGGTATTTCTGGGGATGAGGTAATTAGTAGGAAAGAGGTAATAGGTAGAGTGAGAAGGTTGAAGGATGGTTAATCTTCTCAGGCATAGAGAATTATTGGTGAAATAATAAAAAATGGAGGTGAGATGTGATATTATATGGATTTTGAAGTTGGTGTAAAACAAAACGTTTTTATGAAGACATAGTTCCGAGGGGTTGAAGGAGGCAGTAATAGTATCTTATTAAGCGGTAAGGGGATAGGGGGATTGTAGGAGCTGAAAGGGAATTAGTTTGACCAAAGAGTAATGTTGACAAGATTAAAGTTGACATGTTGTACAAAGAGTTGGAAAAACAAGGTGTATTTGAGTGGTAGAAGTATGGTGTTTAGTCAATTTTTATAATTGAAACATTGTTGAGGATAGTAATGAGAGAGAAGAAATAAATTGTGTTTAGGTTTTAATGGATTGCAGCATTCGTATAATAATGGATTAATAGAGAAGCTTGTGGCAGGTATTAGTGATATATTATATTGGTGGTTTGTGGTAGACTTCTGAATGGAATCACAAATATGTAATGGAGATAGTGAAGCATGTGTAAAATAAATGGAGTTGAAAGTGATTGGTTTAATATTATAGCGATTGAGACAGGGATGTGTTACATGTTCTTGGTATCATTTGTATATGGAGGTGTTATGAAGAATTAGGGGTAGGGATATTGGGGAAGGTGTTAGAATGATGGAGAATGGAAGAGAGTGGAGGGTGTTCTGCTTACTTGCGAGGAGTGAAAAATTGATAGAAAGGAGGAAATGAACGCATTAGGGAGTTGTGTGGCGTGAAAGAAAGGCGTAATGAGAGATAAACGAGCAGTCATTGGGATTGTTTTTGGTCTTATGGAAAGGAGGAGATAGTAGGCTAGTTAACGGATGTATAGTGGAGAATGTGCTGGGAATCGACGGCTGAGAGACCAAAAAAAATGGATGGAGTCAGTATAGGAATGCATGAAGGAGAGGAATGTAAGTTTGGCAGGGGCAAGAAGAAAGGTGCATAATAGAGCGATGGGGGTGGCTTGTAATAATGGCTTTATATATATGGTTTTGGCCTGGCATCAAGAGTTGTCATCTGAACACATTGTATCTTAGATCTATACCTCCTTATTCCAGACCATAGCTTCACTACTATACTTTAACACAAGTAAAAAAATACCCCAATGCAAAACCCTAGCGCACTCAGACTTAAGTCCCTTTTACATCCCCCAGGATTTAAGTTGCACAGCCATTTTCTTTACCATTCCAACTTTAGTAATATATAAGCATCATCCGTTCCTTTGTCATGTATCCTAAATATTTTAGGTTAGATACTTATTCAGTGCTAGACTAAATATGATCTTACACCTCGGACACTACTAACCCACCAACAACAACTTACTCTTATCAACATTTACTTCCAAACACCTCCTTTTGCAGCACCTAGCCAAACTTAATCTTCAGATCGCCATACAAATACAAATTCATCCGCATATAATAAGTAGGGCAATCCCCACTCTCTTTCATTCTCCCATCATTCTACACGTTCGTAAGCTGCACCTCTACCCTCTAGCCTCTAAACTTCATAAACCCAATTCTATAAATTAAATAACCAAGGAACATAACACATCCCTGCATCATCTTCTATTAATATTAACCAATCACTTTCAATTCCTCTATTCTAAAATTGGCTCTCACTACCAAGCATACAAACCTTTTTGATCATCAACTCATAATCTACCCAAACCATATATCACCAACACTGCCACAAGAGCTTCCCTATTGATCCTGTCGAGTGTTGCAAATCCATAAAACCTAAACAAAATTTATTCTTCTTCTCTCTCAGCGCATTACTCATCTGTTTCAATGGTAAAATTTGATGCCATGCAATCTCTGCACTGTCTAAAGGCAATCTCTCTTCACAATCAGTACCTAAAGTCACCTCGACGTATTCTTTTCGACCAAAATACCAGATATAACTCCCTAATACAAACTCATTAAATTATTTCCTATAGTTCTACTTACCACTATCCTTTATCTTATATATGGGTAACTGTTACTGCTCTATTCCAATCTATATATATTATATATACTCGTAATATTATATATACTATAATGATATATATCCTACAGTTTCATGTATTTCAACACTAGACGGATTCTCTATATATATATTATATATATAGTATATATATATATATATATAATATATATATATTATATATTATAATATATATATATTATATATATATATAATATATATATATTATATTATTATATATATATATATTATTATATTATATATACTATATATTATAAGTGATGTATGTTTACATCTGCATCCGCACCTAAATTGACATCCGCATCCGCAATTCACGATTTTGAAATATCAGGATCCGCATCCGAATTATTAACGGGATGTTTGGGATGTATAAAATTTCTGCAAGTAATTTTTTTTCTAGTTTTTGATCAATGGTCCGTTGGATTTTGGTTAGTCGTATTTCAATATTTCATATATTATATATATATATATATATATTATATATCTTATATAATATATTATATAATTATATATAGGTATTATTATTTATATTATTATTATATTAATTTAAATAATATATATTATATTTATTATATATAATATATATTATATATATATACTATTTTAATATATATATATTTTTAGTATATATATATATATTATATAATATATATATATATATATATATTTATATAATATAATATATATATATATATATATATATATATGTATATAATAATAATATATATATATATATATATAGGCTATTTATAAGCTGTTTTCAGGAGCGAAAATCAATAATTAATGTATTCGTTAATTTTTAATAATTTTAGGTAAGCATACATAAATTTTGGGTACTAAACTAACTAACCTAACGCGTATACATAACCTAAATTAAACTAACCTAATATTACGGAGTCAACCACTTATAAATGTCCATATATTATATATAATATATATATATATATAATTATATATAATATATATATTAATATAATATATATATATATAATTAATATAGTTATATATAATATATATATATTATATATTATAATATATATATATTATAGTTTCATGAGGCTAACAAGGGCCGGCATCTAATAGGGAACGCGTTCGGCAATTTGTACACGGGATCTGATATACACAGCTCTGTGAGGTATTTGAATTAAATTTTGGGGGTCGAAAAGTGTTTTTTAAGCTGATGTTGTTGGAGGGTATTAGGGTAACACAATACAATACATACACAGAACTTTCGTATCATTGTCATATCCCGAATATTTCATAACAAAAGCATATAGAAAAGCCCAAAAGATATTAAAACATTGATCCCTAAAACTACCTAGTCCATATTTTACCAAGTACCACGAACTGCCGTGCTACAAAATTAAAGAAAATTTTAACCAAAACAGTTACCCTTAATGCCTCACAACAACATCAGCTTAAAAAACACTTTTTCGACCCCCAAAATTTAATTCAAATACCTCACAGAGCTGTGTATATCAGATCCCGTGTACGTGTACAAATTGCCAAAAAATATATGTAGGAGAAACCTCAAACTTTGTACGACGAAAAGAACAACACAAAACAGATCTACGCAAAGACAGTATGAATTCTGCCCTAACACAACACAGAAGATTGGCTGTTCATCATATCAATATCAACAGAATGCAACCTATCCGATACATCAATCACACCAATCACAGAAAAATTCTTGAATCATTTTGTATATATAACGCAGATAACTACAACAAACAACCTGGAGAGATAAGGATCGACCAAATACAGAACGAATATTTAAAAACATCCAAATACTTCAATAGATCGATTAAAAAGATTAACAACCAACCAGATCAACAATGAAGAGCATTTCAAAAAAGTAAAAATAATTCTTATTTGGCCCGACGAGGTCTTGAGAACGTTCGAGATGAAAGCTCACCTATTATAACATATAGTTTAACTTATTGTGTAAAAGTGTTTTAATAAATGTCTAATTAAAAGAATTTCCTTTAAAAATTGTTATTGTACTCCAAGGGCATTATATGTTTATATATATTATAATATATAATATATATATATAATATATATTTATATTATAATATATATTATATATTATATATATAATATATATATTATATATATATATATACTATATATATAATATATATATATATATATATATATATATACTATTACAACCCTCCCAGGAAGGGTCAAGTGTCAAGACCCTGTCAACGGGGCCAGAGCTCTTCTCTATCATCCTCTATCCTCCAGGACTCCCTCTTCACTCAGCTTCCTCATCGACAGCATTCCAGGTCTTTCAAAGAGTCATCACGAGCTCTCCCTCTTTTCCTAAGTCTTCCTCTTGGTCTTGTTACCCTACTGTCTCCACTCCCATCACCTCTTGGCCACTCTCTCCTCCTGCATCCTCTACCCCACCACCTCAATCTTGCTGCATCCATCTTATTTAATTATAGCCTCCACTCAACTCTCTTATTCTTAAGTTTCTTTGTCTGTCTCTTCAAGTCTTTCCCATTATCGCTCTCAAAATGTACATCTTCGCGACTGTATTCTACTATCCTTTCTTGTGGTCGTACTCCATGGTTTCCCCATATTGTAGAATCGGTTTTAACATCTCGTGATATCACTTTTCACTTGGTCCTATCTTGCAAGTATGGGGTACCTCTGCATTTAACAGTCCCAATTCTGAGCTATCTTACTTGTCTCTGCTGCAATTTCTCTCCTCTCCAAATAATTCACTCAAGTATTTGCCCTTTCTCCACGACCTGTGAGTGGTAGATTCATATATATTTCGACATTTCCCTTACTTCTACAACTAAACATGATTTCATTTTGTAGCGGTCATACTCACGCTCTCTAAAGCCTTTAGCTAAACATTCACCACCTCTCTCAGCCTATCTCTCTCTTCGCTCCAGCACGCCAAGTTATCTCGTATGCAGAATATCAAGTCAAATCTCTATATCTCTCTCTCACTCTCTCTACTACATTCAGATATGCTACAAACAAAATTGGTGACAAACACGCTTCCTGTTTGACCAGTTCTCACCTAAAAACATTCCTTATTCTCATATTCTGATCTGGACATTACATTATATTTTATATCCAACTTCCAGGGGCTCCTTCAACTTTTTATCCACTGCATATTCTCTCTCTAGCACTCTTCATAGTCCCTTCCTAGGCACTGAATCAAAAGCTTTTCTTAGAAGTTAGAACTATGAAAGCTACATATGTTGTTTATTATATTCCATACTTTTCTAAGTAATTTCTAATGCGAACAAGAGATCGTCGTGGTTCTGTTCTTTATATCCGTGCTATATCTCTTTCCCAGTTGGACTCTCTATCATTCTCACTTCTCTCTATTATTCTCTATACTGTTTTTGACAGAATAAACCTGTAAGTTTTTTTAACAGTCCCTTGTGTCTTCTTTTCCCTCATATAATTTGGACTATGATGATTTTTTCCAACCCTCTGGTTCTTCGTCTCTTCAAATACAGTAATTGCAGCAAATTTAGAATTTTTTTCATTTTCCTCTCCTCTTCTCTTTTTTTAGTTCTATGGGTAATTCCATTTCTTATCCTCATTGCTCTCAGATCACTCCAACCCTCCATAGTGGTCCTCCCTCACTCATCCTCTCCTCTTCAACTATCTTTTCTCGTCGCTCATCCACCTGCTGCATTCACATTTAAACTAGTTCTCTGAAGTTTCGGTTCATCTCCTGTTTTGTCTGTTGATGCTCATCAAAAAATCACTTTGCTTATCTTTGATATTACACACCTTTCCTCTTTGATCTCTATCGTTTTGTCGTCTAAAAATCCTCTTCCTTTTTGCCCTCACATCTTTCATCATTTCTTCCGCCTCTCTCTTTGCTGCCTTTTCTTTCACTCTTCTTTTCACTCTGCTTCATTTCTTACCTCCGTATACTGAGCCCTTGTCTGTGTAGTTCTATTTTTCAACCACCTTCTCATCAATACTGTTTTCCTCTTATTACCTTCTTTCACTCTTCAGTCCAACTCTTGTGTTTTTCCATCTTTCCTACCCAGGGTCTCCTCTGCTGCTTTTACTTCTTCTTGTATCTCTCCGACTCCTCCTAATTGTTCTAGGTTCTGACTTATTATCTCAATATATTCCCTTTTCCTGTCACACTCCTTCAGTGACTACACTTTAATAACATTTCTCACTTCTTTACTCTGAAACTTATCTGTCTTCACCTCCAGGTCCGTCACCAATAATCTATGATCAGAATATATATTGTTATTCCAGGTATCACTTTCACATTCCTTGTTAGCCTACTATCAGACAATATTATATAGTCTATAATAGATCTCTGATCGAATTCTCCTGTGATATTGTTCCATCTATTTCTTGTGAACCTATGTGAGTCCCTCTGTTGGAAAAAACCATTCATGATCTTCATTCCCTTCCTTAAACAGAAATCTAACAACATCTCTCCTTCAATATTTCTTATCTCCTCTCCATACTGTCCCAACATTCTCTCCACCTCGTCTCTTCTTCTCCCCACCCTTGCATTGAAAACTAATATTATATATATATATATATATATATATATATATATATATATATATATATATATATATATATATATATATATATATATATATATATATATATATATATATATATATATATATATTGTATACGTTTTTTTTCATATAAACATATAAATATATTGCTTGTTGTACGTAAAATGTTATCAGTATCCGAATAATTTTTTCCGATATATAGAAAAAAAGCATGAGATTTGAGCCACTATGCTCGTCAGTATACTCTCACAATTACCACCGATACAAATGTATCAATCGATATGTATCTCTGATACATGTATCTAGATACTGCCCATCTGTATATATATATATATATATATATAAATATATATATATATATATATATATATATATGCTGCTCCTGCAATTTGCCTCTCACTATATATATATGCTTACGTTCGCATCATACAAAAAATTTAATCTTTATTTATACTATAAAAACTATCTTTCTTTCTTTCTTTCTTTCATATATATGGTGTATGTATATATATATATGTATGCTCATATATATATGTATATATGTATATATATATATATATATGTATATATATATGCTCAACAATATGTAATAATAATATGTATATATTTTACAGCATGTTCTACCAGCTCTTGAACAATGCTTGCTTTCAAAAAGGAGAATAAAAAACAAAACAAATAAATAAAATTATAAAAATAATAGATATTATATATATATATATATATATATATATATATATATATATATATGCTCATATGTATATATGCTCAGAAGACTTTGGAGGATGGGGTCTTCAGAAGTCTTTGTGGGTTCAGCTTTTGGTTGAATGTTAAACCATCCTCATCAAAGAAGAAATATTTTGGCAAAAATCATGTATGAAGAACGAGATGTTGCTCTTCAGAGAACAGTGTCTGAATTTTTGAAAGATCTTAACCCAGTGTTAAAGTTGTTAACCCCAAAACATTTAATTATTTTAATTGGATTCCAAATGTTGAAATGGGCAAATTATCAAAAAAAATATTTTGATTTGTCATTTAAATTTAGTCAAAATTTTATTAAAAGTTCTTTTTTCACGTCAGAAGGATTGATTGATGAAGATAAAGCAGCGAGAGAACTATTGATGGAACCAAGTTTAAGTATTTTTCTTAAATATAATATAGCTTGCCAATATTTTTTGGAAGATATTATCCCAGGTTTGTGGCAAGTATTACAAAAAAACGATCCAAATTTTAAAAAAATGCTTAAAGAACATGAATATGGAACTCTGATGGTAATGTGGTCTGATTATCTTGAGAAGAAAAATTCAACTTCAGAGCTAATCCAAAAAGCTATAAGACGTAACTTTAAGATACGGGTTTTCTCTTATGGATTAAAACATAAAAATATTGCAGCAATTAAATTTAGTCTTGGTTCAAAAGGGGGATCGGGAAAGAACAAAACAGAAGTAAAAATTATAAGAAGACTTGTTTATAAAACTTTCTGTGATTATTTAGATTCTTTTCTGGAAGGTGATCTTGTGTGTGTCTGCATAACGTTCGATGATCTCTTTTGCACAGACTTTTTAAGTGATCGTAATATTATATTGTATTTTATTAGTTTAATGAACAAAAGGGAATTGAAAGAATTTTTTTTAAAGTTTGATTTTAACCAAATAATATTTACATGGTTTTTACTTTGGCCATTTCAAAATCAATTTATGGATATGACATATATAGTCTTCGAGAATTTTGGTGCAGAGGAATACAATTTTCTATTGGATCAAATTGTTACTCTTCTTAATGACCAATATGCGTGTCAGTCTTATAATTATCGCTCGTTACTAAGAGAGTTTTGGATTAAGAGTCCAGCTCACTTGAAGGAAGAGATTATAAGAGCTGAATCAAGGGAAGCTGCAGATTCTCCTTATAATTTAATAACAAATTTATTCGAGATAAGGAATTTTACAGCTGTTGATTTGGCCAATATTAATTTAATTTTAGAAAGTGCAAATTCATTTCACAGAGAGGGCATTTTGTTGAATAGAGGAAATTGGATCTTTCAAAGCATAATATTTCTTCATGGTAATTTTAGATTAGCCGATTGGTTTTTAAAGAAGCTTGATTTAAAACAAGAGACTGTAAAGGAGTTTAAAAAAAAATTTCTAATTCACGTCTTCCTTCAAATAATGGTGAAAAAGAACATAGATTTAGTTGATGAAATCTTTAAATGGGTTGCTGGAAGTGATGAGATAGACGATCTAAAGGAAGAAGTTTTCCACATTTTAATTCGTACTAATAGAATAGAAAATTTTTTCTTTGATTTGGAGGAGGAAACTCCATTTTGTTTTTTAAATAAGATTTTGAAGTGGTTCCTCACAACTGATGAAAAAATAGAGGAGTGGAAAAAGAATATAGTTTATTCACCACTCAAGCGATATGAAAACTACGAATGGTTTGATCAGCTTTTAAAATACCGTGGTTATTCCCTCGAGGAAGATATTAAGAGAGATTTACTATTAGAAAAACTGCCTGGAATTGCTAAGCTCTCTTTGATTGAAAGATATAGATCACTTTTTAACAATGTTTTCTTTTTGTGTTTGTATGAAAAAGAAAAATTAGTAGAATTTATTCACCTTCTGCGTTCTTTTTTTGAAGATTCTAACAGAAAACATGTATACTATGTTTGAACACTAATCATGTTCATGATAATGCACGAAGACACAGTAATATTAAATACCTTCCTTACCCTTAATATTTATTCAATGATATTAAATTATTTGTCAGAGCCTAGCTAGTATTCTAATTATATATTATATTAATATACATTAGGCTTATGCTATAAGTATAGTATAGGGTATTTTATATTTTTTAAAATGTTCTTTGGATATCATTCATAAGGCTTGTCACAATTTATAATATAATTTAATATTCATATTATATAATATATAAATAATATATATATATAGTATAATATAATATATTATATTATCATATATATATATATATATATATATACTATATAATATAAAATATTATATATATATACTATATTATACTAATTAAATAATAATATAATAATAAACTAATATAATTATAATATAATATTATATTTATATAATTATATATAATTATAAGAGGAAGAGAAGAGAGAGCGTGAACCCGATTTATTAGAAGCAGGAGAACCAGGTCATTTGTATTCAGATGTGTAGTTTGTAGTAAATTTATGTCTTATATGAATGATTGCTGAATGTGATGCGGGAAATGATATTAAATAAAAAGCATGACAAGGTAATAGTTGTATTGTATCTAGTATATATGAAAATTTTATTATTTTTATTATTATATAATAATTATTTTTTGAATATATGAGATGTCAAGATGTCGACTATATTTCTGTCTGACCTATATAACACCAAACTTTAAACCATAAAATCTTAGTCCTCACTAGCAAAAACTAGAATTATCATAATTAAGAGAGATAGTGCTAGTACCTTAATAAACTAAATATTTAGCAATGTTATATATAAGATATAAAAATGTAGAAATAAGAGTGAAATTTCAAGTAATTAATTCAAGAAATAAAAAATAATGGTTTAAAAATGAAGTTTTCTAATATAGGTAAATAATTATTTTTGCTTGAGAGACTCATGTTTATATTTTTTACTGAGCTAAAAAAATTTCAACGTCAAAGACGTTATTGAGGAAATAACTGAGATTTTTGCTGAAAATTTGAGTACAACATGCAAAAAACTGATGAAAGCATGTTAATCTTCTTATAAAATTTAGAGTAGTACATTAATAAATAATAGTAATTATGGATAATTCAAATACGATCGTCCCATCACTAATATAGTATATATATATGACTTAACAGTAATACTCCTTATGGCTATTACATAAAACAACACACACCACAACGAAGAACATCAACGACACAAACCACGCGACCCATAAGACTTATCACAACAACAGCATCAACCAAGAACACTGTATTTTTTCTGATAAAACACTTTCTCAAATTTCATTCCAGTCTTATGAACCACAACAATGAAAGTTCCTCACTTGTACCTTTACATAAAGAATATATTGTTGACACTCTCTCTGTGCACTTAAAGAAAGGAGGACGACTGTATCGAGACGTAGATATGGGTTCGACACTCGCTTTGGATCATTTCAGGTAACCCAACTCTGATATTCAGGAATGACTCAGCTCATATTCATTCCTGCTAATCGGAGTAAATACGTGTGCGTCCTTTATAAGGATCCTCATTGATAGATTTCACAAGAAATATTAATAGTAGATATCAGAAACTATCATGGATAAATGTAGCTTTGAACATCTAATACATAATTAATTATATTGTTATTGGAGAGAATAGCGATCAATTCAATACTGAACGAAATTTTAATTGAGATATTATTTTATCCAGTGTCTGAAGACTGAGGAGCTGAAACTTTTATAAATAATTAATATGCACTAGTTTGCTTTATTTACTATATCTGAAAGTACAGCGGTGATAAAGTTTTCAAACATCTGAAATTATGAATATATTTATGGAAGTTATGAATAACACGAGAATTATAGGCAAATTATACATGGCAATTTGTATTTACTACATTTTTATTCTCACAAATAAATGGAACAATCCGATACCTGAAGTAAAACGATTTTTTAGTGTCTACATTTTGAATTATCATTTTTATGTCGTTATATTTATAAAACTTCGTGTAACCGTTACTCAACCTACGGCATGAGAACATTACACTAATACAAGAAATTCACTAGCAAAAACTTCAGAGTGCGGGCCAGCCAAATTAACGTTTATATAGTAATAAAAACAACGAATCAGTATAGTAACGTCGTTGCGTCTCTACTGACGACGAGAACTCATATAGTGAATAATTGTTCTACAAGAACGTGCATTACTCGTAATTATTTTAGTAATTTTATCGCGCAAGATTCTACATGTTCAAAGGTTTTGATTCGTACACCTGAATACATATTTAGAATATGATTAAGTCGCAATTCATAATGGTTATTGAAATAAGTTGATGATAAATATATATTCACTTCCTTGATGTTCTAGAATGTTATCGATAAGTAGCTGTTACAGGATTCTATCTACTATTTAGATTAGTAATGTTATATGTAGAACTTCAAACAGAACAGAAATGTAATACACACAAATGCACATCACCTACATAGCAAATTAGTGACATATCAAAAAACGCAATGTAGCTGTGAAAAAGAGCTTACTACACTCACGACTTTAGCGAACCACGCAAACGAACGCAATTGAGTCTTTGATCGATTAATTGGCGAGAATAACTACTTTATACTACATGCTGAAATATTATAACCACACATTCTGTATCATGATGGTATTTCTTTCATCTTTGCTCTAAAAGAGAATCCACGATAATCTATGAGTTTATATAAAATAAATTACTTTTAATTCTGTATTGTATATAAGATGTTAAATTAAAAGTTATATAATAGCTACTTAAGGCTATTCAATTACATTTGTTTGAGCTTTCCAAAGCCTTAATTCATGAATAAGTATTTATAGCCTGGATGAAGTATTTTAAGATTGATGCGTTATAAGAGTATAGAAAAATTCAATTATATATCATTGAGTTTGGTTTCCTGTATTATATTTTCTACTAATACTTATTGTCAGACATTTTGGTGTGAGAATATTTGTAACAACAATAATTAGTTAATTATTACTATTAAAGACTCTTTATTATGGTGAGACCTTCTATGCACTAGTGCATGTTAGAACAGCTTAATATTCTAGTAATGAAAGGCACATCTTACATGAAATATGCAGCTGTAAAATCATCACTCACAGAAATCTATTATTATTTGAAAATCAATTAATGATCGACTATAATATTTGTAGAGTTTGTTGTTCATCTTTTTCACCCTTGAGGGACCAGCGCTAAATAAAGAGACTGAGATATAAAATATTAATAAATAATAACAACTAAAATAAAATATTTAATAAAATCATTTATCAGTGATAATGTTAGTGTTTTAATTTTTTTTTTTATAGATATTTATGTTAGAGCGTATAAACAATGATGCGATGGATCTATTTGTGAATCAATTCTAATAAATTAATTATGTTTAATACTAGTATAGTTATTTTCTGAGTATTAATATTTTGTCAGCCATAACAAAAGGTATATATTGTATATTCAAAAATATTTGATTTATATTTTATTCTTCAATTAAAGGTGAGTAAATTAGCTTAATGAACACCTTATAGTGTTAGTTTGAAAAAACACCTCTCCTTAAGTCGATTGTTGAATTGCTATTGCTAATTTTATATTAAAAATTTAGTTAAATTGTTTAGATTAGCTAATTACACATTGATATCGCGAAAAATGAAAATCTTTTCACCTTATGTATTACAATGCAGATACTAGTAAGCTCACAGAACCGAGCTATAAGACGTTAGTTCTTGTAACTAAGAGAGAATCCATACAGTCAAACAGGAACCACCAATAAAATACAACAATTCAATGAATAAAATCTTCCCTTAGCAGATTCAGCGAATGCGTATTTAGACAAAATAAACGAATTATCCATCTCACACTATACCATGTCTTCTGCTGTGTGTAGAATACGTACAGTCAACGTAATGAATTCACAGAAACTTGATACGATCATGGTAGTAATCTAGACGGGATTTCTTAACGTCAAGTCAATCGCCAGGTATGTATTTTTATCAAAAAGATATAAAATACAATAAATTATAACTGTTTCAGAATATATTTATTATAATTTTAATTTTAGTTTTTTGATTAATTTATATTTAATTTAGTTTTTTTATTGTAACATGTAAAATGGGACCAAGTATTTACATGCCATAATATATTCTGCTATTTATCCTCTCAATAAAATTCTTAGGAGTTTTACAGTAATATTTTAATTTAATAGAGCATTACATATATTATTTACATATAATTATTATAATTTCTTATAAATTAATTTATGGAATTATATTAATATCTATTTTTCTTGGTATGTAAGAAATTTTAGTAATTATTTAGTTAACAGCTATAAATATATTGATATTGCTATAATATTACTTACTACAGGTAAAACGTATAACTATAAACCATATCAATTTGTTTTCTTATGAATAATAGAGTTATAGTGTAAAGATAATATTTATAAATATATATATAAATATTTTTTTATTTTTTTTTTAAATATTTCTCATGTTAAAGTGGACCTAAGTCACGAAGAAAATTAAAAGATTCAATATTGACTTCTATAAACACTGATAATAATATAAAATCTTCACCTTGCTCTTTGTGGAAATTATTAATTAAACTTTCCCTGTCAACTTTGATTTACATTTCTTTGGTATACTTCATTATTAGTTCTGGTATCCTACCTATTATTATGAAACACACTATATTACGTTACGATAATATAATATAATAATACTATCTCTATGTCTTCTCTCTCTACGTTGAAATATATCTTATACTTTACCTCTCTCTATAATTATCTTCTCATCTTCATGCCTCACCCTCCTCTCCTCCCAAGTTCTCTCTTATCATTCAGATTATCTTCTTTACTCATTTCAATTATTTTCTTCTATTATTTCTACCTCTGTTTCCCATATATCTCGGGTAAGGTGCGTGAACATCGCAACTGATATATCGACAAAATATAGCACAAATACTCACACAAGTTCATACAGAAAATGCTCTCCACCTTACCGCCCTCTACTTTATTACTCTTACTTATCTCGTTTTTCCCTCTCTTTTAAGCTAGTCTGCTTCTCTTGTCTCTTAAAACTTTCTCCCTCCCTTTTCTCTTTCTCTAATTCCCTCTAATCCCTCTTTCCTCCCAATTCGTTTCAGGTCTGTCTCCCTTGTCTCCCAATCTTCTCCGAACTCCTCTCATGTCCGTTCGCTCCGTCTCCTCACATCTGAAAATCGTCTGTCTTCGTCTCCCAGCCTGTCTTCTTCTCGATTCTCTCTCTTCTCTCTCGCTCTCGCTATTCCATCCCTTCTCTCTCTCTCTCATCTGTGTATTGCATGGAAAAATTTTCCTGCTCTCTCTTTGCTCCGTCGTCTCTCTTCCTTCTCTCTCTCTCTGCCCTTCCTCGCTCTCTCTCGCTGTCTCTCTGTCTCTCTCAGTTCTGGTCTTCTCTCGCATGGTCGGATGGTCGGGTCGTCGTCGGTGTGCCATTACGTGGGGATGGTGGTCTCTCTTCTCTTCTCTCTCCTCTCTCTCTCTCTCTCCTCATCCTCTGTCTACTCCTCGTTCGCTCTCTCATATCGTCTCTCTCTCTCTCTCTCCGTGCGTCTACTCTCTCTCTTCTCTCTCTCTCGTCTCTCGGTCGACTCTCTCATCTCTTCTCTCGGCTCTCCTCTGGATCGGGTCATCCCAGTGATACGCTCTCTTAGGTTCGTCTACCCCATCTTCATCTTCTCCCCTCCATCCCTCCATAGATCTCCCTTCGCGTCCTCTCCAAAATCAATAAAAACCTAAAACCTCTCGATCCTCCTCAATTTAGATGTAAATTTTCGTATGATTTGTATTCTGAGATAATGGCCTTTCCTTAACTACAGAAAACATTCGACTCCTTTGCACGCTCTCTCCTGGCCTTAACCTCTTACTCAAGACCGCAGAAATCATCATCTGTTGCTATTCACGAGCTTAAACATTTGCAACTTACTAGGTCTCACTCTTAGAATATCTTCTCTTTTCTAAATCATCATGCTCCGATGACACTAGAATCATATATATATGACCTACATAGCTATATTACATATTAACATCTACAACAGTTTACTTATAACTTCCTTTGCTCTTAAAAAAGACCGACATTCAAGCATATACTATCAGGTTTAATCCCCCCTTATTTTCATACTAACCCCTTATTAGCCTTTAATTTACTCTTTCAAGAACACTGATTAGCTACTTCCCATTGCTGGCTATAATCACCTAAGATCTTTTTCTTGTCCACAGACTTTTAGTAGAGAGGCCAAACTTTTCCCATTCTTATTGTATGTTAAAAACTTTTAACTTTGAGTTAACCTAGGTGAAGAAACCTCGTGCATCTTTTTTTTTACTTAGAAATTCATTTCCATACTCTGTTTATCAATAAAAGAATGTTTATCAACTCATTCTTGGATCTTTAAATAAAGTTTGGTCCGTCACAGTGCTTACTTCCAACTTCGGTGAACATCTGTCCAAGTGATTGCTCATAAAAACTTCGCTTGATTACTATAGAGAAACAATAGTGGAAATACTCTAACAGACAGAAAGGGAGAAGAGAGGGGGGGATTATTCCCATGAATGACTTATTCCCATTTATCCTACACACCTGTTTTTCTATACTATAACCATCACTGTTATAATTCCACCATGTCTACAACCAACTGATACACATGGGCAACTCTCTTCTTCATCAAGCCTTATCTGGGGACCTTCTCAAGAAGTTTGCTGAAAGTCTAAATAATAATATCAACTGGATCTCTTGGTCAAGCGCAGCTCAGAATATAAAATTCCATAGAATTCTAAATAAAGGTTTTGTGAATGGACAGACCTACTTACACCCTTTTCTAAAAAACCATGCCGGAGTCAATACAATATTTTGTATAATCAAATTCTAAAGTGCGGGTTTATTCTTTTATTTTTTATTATGGCTGAACCTTTCGGTAACTTTTCCTAAACTTTTACAACCAAAGATGTTAATCACTAACTGGCATATAATTTCCCAAATTTTCCATTCTAACAATTTTCTTATAAAATAGGCAGAACATATGCTGTTCTTACCAGGTCGTCTAGGGTAATCCACAAATGTTAAGATGCTCTTAAAATCAATCATTTGCATTTTTGAATGCCCTGCTTCACGCTCCTTTAGGAATTCTAATCTCTACCCATATATACATTAGTACCCTGCAGCTTACTTGGGTCAATATGGTCCAGTTTAACACCGCACCGGGATAATGGAACTGTGTACCGCACCACCAGCGAAATGAGCGCACCACGCCATGCACGGAGCCCAGGTGCTTGGCCCTATGTGGTACTAACCAAAGCTTTAAATGACAATATTAAATCTAAGATTGATAAATAACAACAAGATAACTGAAATAATAAATTAAATAGGTAGAAGTATGTATAGTTTTTTTTTATATTATGCACCAAAATGCTGTGTTGAGAAAGACAATAAAGTGTATTTGAGGCCATTTAAGTTACAAAGCTAAAACAAACAGGGTATGAAGTGTGAAGGGTGTTAAGTAGCGAAAAAGGGTGAGAGCCTTTACATTTATGTGGAGCAATGCATGAGAAAAGAATGACAACACTTGCCAAAATCCAATGTACACTTTGCAGAGATTTTAGAATTTATTGAATAAAAAATTTTGAACGCAAAAATACTAAACATTTATAATTTAAGGTAATAACTGAAACTGTTTATGTATCTTGTTGATGATGGTTTAGTGTGCTCACAAAGTGTCACATTACACAGGCCAAAAGGAGAAGTGTTTATTTGCTTCTACAAAGGTGGAATGCTCTAACATATAATAGTAAATATAAAAATTTTAATGCGTGACCTGAAATTTTTTGAGAACCATTTTCAAACAATGCATGAAGTATTTTGCTATTTCCCTCCTTTTCGTATTAAATAATAATAATCAGAAACATATCATCATTTGACTCACCCCTGTACGAACACATTAATTAATATGATTATTGCTATTCAAAGCGATTTACTAAAGAATTTTTTATTTTATTTTTCATTTTACGACTCACAAAACAGATTCCTAAAAATCAGCTGACCATGATCGTACAAATGATTAATTAATATTTTAGCAGACTTATAAAAATTTGAAAATTAATTAAAAGTTAAATTAAAATGGAATAAACTTTCACAGCTTTAATTACTGCGATTAAAATATTTAATATGAGGTTATTTAATATAAAAACAATAATATATATATATATATATATATATATATACTATATTAACCAACATAACCATATGCTATGCTATTAATAACTAATAACATATATATATATATATATATATACACATAACTTAACATATATATACTCTCCATATATATACTATCGCTATATATTAGTGAAGGTACGGGTAACATCCGCATCCGCATCAGCATCCGCATCCGATCCGCGCTTTGCACTGCGGATGTTGCGCGGATATTTGTGTCGAGATTTGATAAATTTTATAATAAAAAATACCCAGATGAAGATCTTAACAAACTTGAATGAGAACATGGGCTCATTCAACTGTGTCAATGATAACTCATGATCTCACAGCCTGAAGTTCATAATAATTTGAGTCAACTTGAGCCACACTTGACATTTAAGGAGATGCCAAAAGATCAGTGCCTCACAGCTTCACCCAACCTTCCGATGTAAAACCACATTAATCTCAACGCTAAGGGAAGCATTTTGAACCATCTTTAAATGAAAATGACGACGGTTTAAAAAGAATGAAGATGTAATAAAAAATAGAGCTAGAAAAAACAGCTTTGGTTCTTTGGAATTAATGATTTCAACCTACTGCAACTTAGATCCGTTCATAAGAGGCAAGTTTTTGTAACAATATTAGAACAAAGTTAAATCGTACTTTGTGTTGCAGTTGATAAACTTCCATTCAGACTGCGATACAGTAATTCGCCATCCATTAAAGGAGGAAAAAATGAGGAAATCTACAGAACCAACACCTTGTACAAGTAAATCAATAACAGATTTCACTGGAAGAATTTCTACAGTCCAGTAGTGATGAAGAAACACACGCATTACCAAAGATGTAGTGCAAATGATTGAAAGAATTGATCCATTGTGTGTTTAGACTGTGATGTGATAGGTTGCGTTTTACCGGAGCTCCTATGGGTTGATTAATGTTCATAATGTTTTAGTTATTTCCCCCATTAAGTGTGTTTGTATATTAAGTGCTCTCCTGTTTTAATTGTTTTTTAACTAGTATATAGGTTTTTAATATTTGAAGAATTAATAATAATTATAAAAGATAAGTTATTAGTTTTAATTTTGTTTTGGCTTTGATTGTATTTAGATAGTCATGGATTGGCTTTACGTTGTGGCGTAATACGTAGTTTTGATGGTACTAGATTACATTTTTCTTCGTCTTTTAACTTTAAGTGTTTAGTGTTTCTATTTTTTTTTATTTATTTTAAAAAGTTTTTCACCAACACTTACATTATTTGGTTGCATATTACATTTTGGATTTATACACATATTTAGTTTTATATTGAATGATTGTAAAATTTTAATTTTTCATAATAGGCATTTAAGAAAATTATTATTGAATGGTGTGTTTAAACTTTCTAAAATTTATTTTTATCAGTTTTACATATTTATTGTAAATACAGTTTTAGATTTTTATCATTTACGTTTATAGTGAAGTAAAGTATTTTCTTCTACTTTCAAGTTGGGATTTTTTCTGTCTGTCTGTTTTTGTCTGTTGTTTTGTTGTTGTGGTTGTGTGTGCGTGTGTGATGGCGGGTTTGCACAGACGCTTGAGGGCTTTTTATATCGACTTTATCAACATCCGCCGTGGCTTACTCTCTAACTCTGCATCCGTGGAATACCACCTCTAACTCTAACCCTAATCTTTTGCTCTTGTCTGAGACCGAGATGGCTAAGAATTCATCCTCTAACTCACGTTTTGGCTTATGTATCTACAACTATAACTTATTTCCTGTTCTGTCTAAGGGTGGAGTATGTTGCCTATGTTACAACACTTAAAGCTTACTCACGCATGTACGTCTCCAGCTGAATCTCTTTGGCTTAAAATCTTTCTTCCTACTTCTACTACGATAATCTTGTGCTTCTGCTTCTGCGACTGTTCTCCTAACAGAACAAATTTTCATGCCTCCTTTTTTTGATTACTTTACTACTTCTCACGAGACTGTTATATCTTCTCATCCAAATACTGGGGTCTTCTATTTGGGGGATTTCAATCTGTACACAGCACCTGAATGGTTGGGGTCTCTCTCGCCTGATTTAGGTGGGGGAGGAGGCCGAATCATTCAGCTTGCATTCTCAACGATCTGGGGCAACTAATTAAAGAACCCACACACATTCCGGATCATCCTAACCAATTCTTGAACACCGCTCTGACCTATGAACTGCCACTAGTCCTTCTCTCTTCAAATACACACTTTCGCTTCTATCGGTAAATCTGACCACAATCTACCTCATATCTCTTAATTTTAATACTTTTCTCCAGCAGCATCCTGCCCTACGCGTTTTTCTGGCACTTTCGGGCCGATTGGGAGCCTTGCGTTGCTTCTACGCTAACTATAATTGGAATGACTGCTTTGTCTCTGGTGACACTTCAACTTCTTCGCGATAAGGTGGGAGCTGTCGTTGATGGCAGGATGAGCAGAGTTCGTTCCTTCATTCGACTAAAATCTTTCTCTCCCTCATATCCATGAAGTTCGATCACGTGCTTGTTCTCTGGCCATTTCAGGCTAGAGACAGCGCGCATCGGGAGTTCTACTATCACTCTTGCTAATTTTCATTCAGCTAGAAATCGTTGCAGGGATACTCTTCCACGAGCAAAACGGGCTTTCATCAAAAGCAAGTGCGCTAACCTCCTTGGTGTTCTCCTACTGACAAATCTTTCTGGACTCTTGCCAAAAACATCTCCAACAACTTCTGTAAATCTGTCTTTCCTCCTCTTATTCGATCTGATGGTTATGTTGCTAATTCTCCAACTGAAAAGGGAAATCTCTTCGGCCTCCTATTTTCCTCACTCAACCCTGGACGATTCTGGCGTTCCTCATCCTCCTCCTTCTTTCTCTCAGGTGTCTATGCCTTTGCCTGTGATTACATTTGATCCGGGTGCATGGGCTCACAAGAGCTATAACGTTAAGGAGGAGCGGGTGTGGCGGATGGCGTCACTCCAGTTTTGAGGAGTGTGCTTCCGTGCTATCCCGCCCCTCGTTCAACATATTCTCTATGTCTCAATACTAACGAGTTTCCCTCAGTGTTGGAAGCACCTTGCATGCCCAACCTATTCCGAAAAAAGGAAGCCGCTCTGATCCTTCTAACTATCGCCCTATAGCTCTTACTTGTATTATATCTAAGATCTTTGAAACTCTTCTCAACTCTCATTTCTTAGTCCATCCTGAATCTCACATTCACTTCTTACGATCCCTTAGTACGGCTTTCGGCACTCTCGGAATCTGCCTGGCGATGCCACTTTCCCTATCTTACTGATTTATGGTTTCCCGCTCTTAGAACTACGGGGAAACTTGCGTGGTGGCACTTGACATATCAAAGGCGCTTTTGACCAGGTATGGCACACCACGTCACTGCTCTCCAAACTCCCCTCCCATTTTGGGTTTTCCTCCTTCTCTTTGCTTACTTATGTCTAGTTTTCTTTCAAATCGCTCAATATCGGCTGTTGTTGATGGGGCGACTTCTTCTTCCTTTTCTGTCAATAGTGGTGTTCCTCAGGGTTCTGTTTTTTCCCTACTTTATTCCTACTTTTCATTAATGATCTTCTCACCTGCACATCTAACTCTATTCACTCATGCCGATGACTCGACCCCTTCATTCTTCAACTCATTTCAATTCTGCTCCTTCTTTTACTTCTAGAATTGCCTCTCGTCTTAATCTTTCCGATTCTATTCTGGCTGATCTGGATAGAATTTCCGGGTGGGGTCGTCTGAACCTTGTGAAATTCAATTCTTTAAAAACCCAACTTCTACAAATCTCCCTCTCTAAGATACCTTCTAACTTTCCTATCTCTTTCGACGGTTCTCTCGTCTCTCCTGTTGACAATATAAATCATGGCCTTAACATAAACAAAAAATGTCTTGGAAACCTCACATCACAGCAGTTTGCTATGGTGGCCTCAAAGAAACTGGGAGTTCTGTTTGGGCTCGAGACTTTTTTTTTCTTCTTCTCAGTTGCTCAGCTATACCAGGGCCTCATCCGCCCTTGTAGGGAGTACTGCTCTCATATCTGGAGAGGGGCTCTGGTTTCACCAGGCTTTTGGACAGGGTTCGGAATTAAAGAAGGCAAAGGCTTATAAACTATTCTGCACTTTCCAATTCACTTGACCCTCTATCTTTGCGGCGCGATGTTGGTGCTTTATCTCTTTTCTATAGGTACCGCAGCGGCAGGTGCTCGAGGGAGCTTATCACTCGTGTGCCTCCACCTTTACGTCGCCCTCGTATCACTAAGGGTGCTGTGTCTGCACATGAGTTTTGTGTTGATGTAGGTAACTCCAGGCTAGTTCGCTGCGGTGCTTCCTTCTTTCCTGCCCACATCTGTTAAGTGGAATTCTCTTCCATCTTCTGTGTTTCCTGCAGATTTAATCTCCCTCACTTCAAAGCCTGCGTCTGTGCTCATCTGCGTAATTTGCTTTAGTTATGTTGATTTGTGAGGCGTGCAACCCCCCCCCCTAAAAAAGGGCTCTACCCGAGGGGGGGGGAAAAATAAAAAAAAAAAAAAAAAAAAAAAAACAAGAAAAACGACTAGATACAAATGATGATCCTATCAGTTGGTGGAAAATTAAGCAAAATGATTACCCACGCTTAAGTAAACATGCAAGGAAATACTTGGCCTGTACTCCAACTAGTGTTCCAAGTGAGAATGTATTAGCAATGCTGGGCTTATATATGATGAAAAGAGCTGGGCTCTCAGCTGAAAAATTGATGTTTCTCAAAACAACCTTCCTATATTTGAATTTCAATACTAGTACAAAAAGTATATAATCCTTGTAAAATCTCTTTCATTAAAGTCGGAGGTTGGGGGAGAGTTGGTGGGGTGCATTTTGGATTTGGGAGTCCCGTCCCGCACTGGTAACAATTATATTGTAGATTGTGGCTAAAAACTCGAAATAATACTATATATATATATATATATATATATATATATATATATATATATATATATATATATATATATATATATATATATATATATATATATATATATATTTTTTTATATAACTAATATATATATTTATAACTGCTGCTCTTAATATATATATATACATATAGCAACCTTATAATATATATATATATATATATATATATATATGAAAACTCTAGGAGAGTTACTGATGTATTAATTGAAGCCATTTTATTGTTTAGAAGTGAAGAAGAAATTTTACCAAACTGAATAAAATATTTTAAAAAATTTATTTGATCAAATATTTCGAAATTAAAATCAAAATAAAAATTAAGTCAAAATTAATATATAAAACTAGAGGAGCTACAAAATTTTCTATTCCAGTCTTATTATATGATTTTCACTAAAATATTCTGTGAAAGAAGAAAAATTTGGGAATAGTTCTTTTAAATTATAATTTTGGATTACAAATAATTACATCTACTTCTAGGTGATATTTGGTCGAAAATGGATAAAGTATTCAGCGAAGTCAAGGAAAGAAAAAAAGAATTTTCATTGCATAATAATAATAATAATGATTACGATGAAGATTAATGATTGGATGTTTCGTCGCGGTCAGATCATATGAAGATCTTCTTCGCATGGTTATAGGGCGACAGAGCTAGCAACCCGGTCCTTCCATTTTGCTTGCATTACTCTTGGGCCAGCGTTGGTATCTTATGCGCCCAGAAGCAAGCTCCTCTGGAGAGCTTGGAGAACGAGTTTTGAGGCCTAATGGGAGAAGATGCTAGTTCTACTGAAAGGGGCGAAAACCTACCTGAAAGTGTTTAACTCGAGGACTGGCATCAAACCGTTGCGCCGAGAAATGGCTTTCTGGAGTGTTCTAGAGTTGTGAGTTTCCCGGGCCAGAAGGAAGACACTGGACCAACTGACAGGGCGAGCTCTTCCCTGGGAGTTGTTATAGATTATATATAGCAATATATATATATATATATATATATGCTGCTATATATGCTGCACCAAACATATATATACATATCATATATATACACTATGTATTATATATGCTCTTTGCTCATATATATATATATATATATCAAACATCCGCATCCGCATCCGCATCCGCGGATGTTAAAATCAAACATCCGAAAAAAATGACATCTGCTGCATCACTAATATATATATATATATATATATATATATATATATATATATATATATATATATATATATATATATATATATATACTTATATATATAACTTATATATATATATATAGCAACAAATAAAGTCATTGAACAACTGATGATTATATGCTATAATTTTCACTGCTATCTTAACCATAACCATATATATTTCAAAACGTAAGTTTCTTTGACCTTCGATTTCGATATATCAATAGAATTCGACACCGATTTTTTTCGATATATATCTATATATATATATATATATATATATATATATATATATATATATATATATATATATATATATATATATATATATATATATATATATATATATATATAATTTTATCTTTTTTATTTCTTTTTCTACCTAATACTTTATCTAACCTAGATTTAAAGGCCATTGCAATTTTAGAATCCTATCTAGACGGATCGTCGTTGCCGTAGGACCTAGACCTAACCTAGATTGATTGTCGTTGCCGTAGGACCTAGACCTAACCTAGATTAATCGTCGTTGCCGTAGGACCTAGACCTAACCTAGATTGATTGTCATTGCCGTAAACGTAGACCTAAGCTAGATAATTAAAAGCGCATCACTGTAGGATATTCTAATATTGGAAAAAAAATATTTTGCAGAAACAGTATACTTGGAGCCACAATGTTTACTATTAACATAAAAATAAAACTTTTCTCCTATTTTCGTAATTTCAATTCTTTCTTACACTTTTCACAAACACTTTTTATGTACTATGAAACAAAATCTTGCAAGAATGCTAAAATTATAAAATCATTTTCGTAATTTCAATTCTTTCTTACACTTTCCACAAACCTTTTTATGTACTATGAAACAAAATCTTGCAAGAATGCTAAATATATTAATAATAATAAAATCATTTTCACAAAGTTCAAAAAAAAATTTTTTAAAATAGGAACAAATTAATGTGTAGTTGAGCGCTTCAGATTTTAAAAATTAATGACGTTTCGTAATTCTAGATATTTTCCTTTTAAACGTTCCAATATTTCCCAAAATGAGTATAAGCCATTTTTATGTACTATGAAAAAATCTTGCAAGAATGCTAAAAATATAATATCATTTTCACAAAGTTGAAATAATTTTTTTAAAATAGGAACACAAATTATGTGTAGTTCAGGCTTCAGATTTTAAAAATTAATGACGTTTCGTAATTATAGTTTATTTTCCTTTCAAACGTTCCAATATTTCCCAAAATGAGTATAAACCATGTTAAAAATCTATCTTATTCCCAAATGGGTTTCCTCGATATTTGTAACAAATATCTATAAATATCTATAAAGAAGGTTTATTTCTTTAAGTTTAAATATATATATATATATATATATATATATATATATAACATATATATATATATATATATATATAACTATATATATACAAATTATATAATATATAACATATATATATATATATACTCTCTGTGCTGCTGTATAGCAACTTATCCTTAAAAGGATGTTAACCGATATATATCGAATGAACGATGTAATCGATTTACCTGCTCGATTATTTCAAAGGCAATAGTGCGCTAAGGTTGCCAATAGTTTTTCTTTTAACACGAAAGCCGCAAGATTAAATCGCAAAGATAGAAAGAGTCAGGGTCTCTCGGCCCCTCAAATCGGCTCGAGCCTTAAAAAAAGAATAAAAAAGAAAAATTATAAAAATTAACATATAAAAATTAACATGATAAAAAAGAAACTAACCTGTGGAAACTCTCGGGATCTTTCTATTGGAGTTTTAGCTAACGTGACACTGCAGGGTTCCACGAGAGCAGAGTTCTGCGATCTTCGATTATCACGCCACTTTATGTAACTCCTTTTATAGGATAAGTGCCTATATATATATATATATATATATATATATATATATATATATATATATATATACATATAACTCTTTCTTTCTTTCTATATATATATATATTGCTACTTTCACGCCTTATATATATATATATATATATATATATATATATAATAACAATATATATATATATATATATGAGATATGAGTTTTCATGACATAGATAAATATATACTTTTTCTTTAATTCTCTTTAACAAAATTTAATATAGGAATCAACCTAGGACACTTTTCCTGTTCAGCCTTAATTACATCGGAAGTTAAATTAAACAACTGAGTGTTCGGATACATAACATCGATATGCGCAACAGAACCCCATTGAACATAGCTATTTGGATCTCAACAATAAATCATTCAACATTTTTTTTTCCTTCAATATATAGAAATTCTGTTTGAAAAACAACAACCTTAACATGGATCGACGATGCAGTAAAACACAACCTAAACTATATGGATCGACGATGCATTAAGACTCATGCTAACCTTTCTATTGATGATTCAATAATTTCTACCCCAACACTCCATGAGGATCTACTTTCATAAAATAGCAATGTTTCTCACTTTTCCCGGATTAGATTTTTGCTGAAGCCCTATATCGAGACGTAGCTAGGGGTTGGTGGTGCCAAACTTGTATGATGCGTAAACAGTACGATATTATTAAAGATTTATCATTTTTTTTTAATTTTTAAATATAACTAATCAACATTCAAATTTGTACGAGAGTCATATAATGAAATATTTGAACAAAAGTTTAAAAACCCTTAATTACCTTCAACGTAAAACTAATAAGGACCACTATAT
>JABUQX010125020.1:0-18134 GCA_015478945.1 Trachelipus rathkii
GCTAGTCGATAATACCGAAGAGACACACATTTATCCTCTATCCATCCTGGCCTGCAATAATTAGAGTAAGCTTGGAATGAACTCTCAATCACATAATGAATATAAGGTACTAATTAATTGAAACCTTCTGGATGGAATGACATAATGTATCGGCTTAATGCCGTATCTCTCTCTGTTTTGACCTGGGATTATGAAATATAAATGACACATCGTTGGGAAATAACGAAGCTCCCTCGTGAATAATATTTTAACAACAGTCCAGTGTTAGAGATTGACGAGGAGAAGCTCATCTAGAGTAACCAAGCACAGCCGCGAAAAATGTTCCCTAACTGACGGAAATCGTATGCGTAAACAAACCTTAGAATGTAATAGATTTCTTTCTTTCATACCAATCAGTAAAGAAAAGTAAACCAAGAATATCGACGTACGAAACGAACCATATCTAACTCAAAAGGGTATATATTCTCGTTAGATAACAACAACAACAACCCAACAACTATACAACAACAACAAAACAACAACACAACAACAACAACAACAACACCAACAACAATAACATCGTACCAAAAAAGTAGGATCCCGAAGGGGTGTAAGTGGGCTTTGGGCCTCAGCCCGAAGGGCTGAGGCCTTACCCCTTGCCCTTCGAGGGTAGATGACAGCTTACACTAACCGCTTCGGGGTGGATCTCCCCTCTTCAAAGATTACATACCCTTTTCAAAGGTGGCGCATCCCCCCCTGGGTTTTCTCATCGGGAGTGTGGTGTGTTGCTTTACTGCATACTTCTGGGTATGAAACCTGTTTAGGTTCGTCAAGTTAGGTACGTTATGGTTAAATATACTAAAGCACTGGGATACCAAATAAGACAACCTGAATGGTTAGAGTTAAGATGAGTTTCTTTCGTAAGAATATCTACTGTGGCTTACCTGACCGATGATGGTTCTAGAACACGTGAGTCTAGGTTAACGTTTTCTCTGTTGAGTAACTGTCAGTTTGCACCGAGATATCTTTGCTAACTGGTCTTACGTTCAATTTCAACTACCATATTCGACGTTATACTCGAGAGTGTGACACTATTTGAATGAGATAGTGTCAATTCATTAGTTCGAGATTGCTGGTATCTGGGTGTGATAATTTGGTCACTTTGTTAGGGATTTTTGTTAGATATACGTTTTAACCTGTTGCTGACCACAAATGATACTCGAAATATGACCTGAATCACAATAGATCGATAGATCATAGGAGGGTGATTGGGTAGGGATACATGCAGGTATTGGAGGTTTGATTACTGAATAATACTGATTGTACTGTCTTTAATCACACCAACACTAACGTACGCTATGCTTATAGTACTTGTGATTATTTTATCAACAGAACTATAAATTTTTAATTGTGCTCTTACAATGATTCAAATAATTTCTTGTCCTTCCTATTTTATGTTAAAACTTTTTTATGTTAGCAATTATTCGTATTGGGTCATCATATAAAATTTCCTCAAGGTTATGATGGATTTTTGTTAAATTATTACGAAGTTGATTGTAAAAAATTTGTTACATTAGCAATATATTTTTGTTGTTCAGTATGATCTTTAGACATGGTTATGCTAATTTTATGTTAAATATTACGATGTAATGTAAAAAAAAAAAACATTGCTATGTTAGAGATATGCTTGTTAAAAAGTGTGAATAGGTTACGTTTTTGTATGAAGTGTTATGTAGATTTTCTTGTTTGTTCAAGCGAGGAGTTTGGTTAATGTTAATACGTGTTTATTCGTGCGTAAGGTGTGTCAGGTTTTTGTCATTGTGCAATATCATTCTTAGTTTCTGGTCATGCTATTTGCTTTATTAATGTGGAAACTCTGTTACGTACGTTAGCACATATTCGTTGATTAGTATATAAAGAACTTATTGTTGTTGTTGTTATTGTTTGTTGTTGTTGTGTTGTTGTTGTTGTTGTTGTTGTTGTTTTTGTTGTTGTGTTGTTGTTTGTTGTTGTCTGTTGTTGTTGTTGTTGTATTGTTGTCTAACGAGAATATAATACAATTTTGAGTTATATGGTTTTCGTTCGTTGTGTATCTTGGTTTTACTTTCTTACTGATTGGTTAAAAGAAAGAATCTCATTATCATTTAGGGTTTGTTATTACGCAATACGATTCGTCAGTAAAGGACATTTTTTCGCTAGTGGCTGGTACGATGGCATCTTCCTCGCATCTCTAAAACCTGTTTGTGTTGATATTTTTAGAAGGAGCTTCGTTTATTCCCACGATTGTGTCATTTTATATTTAATCGTTCAACCGATGGATAACCGATACATTGCTTGTTTCCATCCAGAGGTTCAAATAATAGACATTTTTTTAAAAAATTTCATTTTTTTGTGTTTTGAAGAGTTTCATCAAGATTATCAATATTGCAGCAGGGAAATATGAAGAGGAAATAAATGTGTGATCATCTGGTATATCGTAACTAGCTAGTGAAAATATCTTAACTGATAAGATAACGTGAGAGGGTTATCTGATAGAATAGATCGTTGTGTTCTCGTCGTGTGGACGATTTTAAAACCCTTGATGTACGCAAACCTACTGGAAACCCATCGATTATGTGACCTCAACATAATCGGTGTATAGGTTTCACAGTTCCAACATCTGTAAAATATTACAGCATTGCTTAAATAAAAAACGAATTTAAAATCGCATCTTAACGATGTTGACATACTTGGAGGACTTAATACTTATAGCACATGGAGTAAATCTATGATAGAGATTTACACCAACATGTGGTTCCCACGTTGAATACTTTGTATACAGGCATGCTTTAATAACTATCAAGCTTGGATGAATTTACTATCTCTTTTTGTATGAGAGTAATGAGTGCTGCTGAATACAATATGCTGAAAAATGGTTTAGTGCTGCTGAAGGCATTTATAGTTACATCCTTTCAAAGGGTGTTTAATCTTTAGAGAGATATATAGAACTTACCCAACTTGAAACCTATGTTCTCTGATTAGATGAATTAATAAATTTAAAAATAAACATGTTTTTATGTATTTATATTGTTTTTAATGTAATTTAGAATAGACGCTGTTTCAAATGAAATATATGTTATAATAAAACTTGTTGGTTATCTTCCCTCGTAAGTTGCTTTAGTTGACTAGTTGTTAATGTTAGCTGTTTATCGGTCTGTGTGATTGTGTGATATAAGTATATTATGTCACAGTAGTTTAGCGTTTACAGAAGGTTAATAACTTACGTTGTCTTTGTCTTTATCCATTCGGTTATTTGAATGGTTGGTGACGGTTATGTTAATATTTTTTGTTAAATATTACAGATGTATTTCTTAATTCATGTTTACATTCAATGTTAGCTTTATGGATGTAGGAAACCTTGTTAACGTAGAGTATATTCATTGATCAGTATGAGTAATTAACAATGTTGTTGATTATTTTTGCTAAATGCTTACCTGGTGTCAGTGTAAGATTATACGTTAATATGGTGAGAGATAAGCCTTGGAAGAAGTAAGAGAATATGGTTACGTTTTTTGCATGCTGTGTTAGTTGACTTTACTGTGTTAAAGTTTGGAACTTTTGTTATATGTTAACAGTTTATATCGTGTGTAAGTTGTGTTAGTTTGTCTTATGTACATTATTTTCTAGTTACATGTGTACGTCATGTTTAGCTTTATTAATATGGTGGAAAAGCCTTTATTACGTTAGAGTATAATCGTTGATCAGTATGATAATTAACCAATTTGTGATAAATTTTAGTTAAATATTACCAAGGTAATATAAATTAACATTGTTATGTTAGAGAAATGCCTTGACAAATGTGAATAGGTTACGTTCTCTTGGTATGCTATGTTAGTTACTTTACTGTTGTTAAGTGTGGAAACTTTGTTTATGGCATGACAGGTTTGTCGTTGTGTATTATATTCATAGTTCAGATGGTGCTAAGTAAGTTTATTAATATGAAAACTTTGGTTCGTTAGCATATATTCATTGATAAATTCGTTGGTCAGTGTATAAAAACTTGATTTTATGTTAATGTTTATCCAAAAAAATGATTACTCAAATTAATGTTGACTTGAATCAATAGAAACAATAGATCATACAGAGATTAAAGAGATGAACATGGCAAGGGTGGAGGGATGGTAGTTTGTTTTACGATTACTGATTTCTTTGTATTTAGGGTATGTAAACAATGATCAATTTATAGTAAAGAATTGTGACCTGTAAATGCAATAGAATCATAAAGATCAATAGAATTCAAGATCAATAGAGTCATGAATTGGACAGGAAGGGTAGGTTGGGGTTGGCTTGATTTACTGAATTTACTGATTTACTAGGTTATGTAAAACATGACAATTTTTAGTAAAAAAATTTAACCTTAATCAATAGATCAATAGATTCAATAGATTCAAAGAATCAAATTAATAGATCAATAGATTATGATTGGACAGGAGGGTAGGTATGATGGCTTGATTTACTGATTTTACCTGATTTAGGGTAAAGTAAAACATGACAATTTTAGTAAAAAAATTTGACCTTAATCAATTGAATCAATAGTCAATAGATCAATAGATCCAATAGATAATTAGAATGCATCCGATTTCGGACCCAGGAGGGCTAGGTGGGGTGGTCTTGATTTTTAGCTGATTTACTGATTTAGGGTATATGTAAAACTACAATTTTAGTATAACAATCTTTGACCTTAAATCAAATAGATCAAAGGATTCAATAGATCAAATAGATCAAAGTAAGATCACAATTGGTCAGGAGGGTGGGTGGATGGTGGTTTGATTTACTGATTATAATGCTTTAGAACTAGTAAAGGTAGGTGTATACCGAGATTTACATCGTTGCATAAAGTCAAATATTTCATAAGATTTGGAGGGGCCCGAGGTCCTACCGAATATTTGGTCAATTATCGGTCCATTTTACCCCGTATACTTAAGATACAACCTAAAAAGTGCTGTATTATCATAGTTTTCGTTGTCTAATGTCAATATTTTCATGATTTTGGGGTGAGGTTAACCATCGTCTGGTGCATCCCACAGTCATTTTACATCCCGGGTCATCTATAGATTACTCCTCAGAAGGTTGTATACCAGAAATTTCATACACTCTATGTCAATATTTCAGATTTTGGGGGCTGGTCCCACAAATTTGGTAAAATCGGTCATTATTACCCCGTATAACTACATCCTAAGATACAATAACTTAAATAGGTTGTATATCAATGTTTCAGTCTTTCTACATCAATAATTTTAATGTTTGGGGTGATCCCCTTCTGGGGGTCCCTAGAACACCCATTAGTCGGTGCTTATAGACCATCATATTCGAACTCAACGACCTCGAATTAACCCTTATATAGGACACAAACATTGTTGTTTATATCGACCTGTTTATTAACTCTGCACCTGCAGTGGCTCCAGCACCGTGCCGGAATCAACTCTCTCAGATTCACAACCATAAATCTTTTTCTGAGAAATTCACTCTGAATCCTCTCAATCCAAATTTCGCCAATTACGAACACTTCGATTTTTAAGTGGGGTGGGGTCCCCTTCGGGGACCCACGGGGACGTTAACCTGTCTACGACGAGGTTACCTCCCATCTATACACTTTTGATTTCCCCATATATAAAAATTTTAACACACCCATAAACGATACCCTATTACAGTTCATGTGAGAGTATATAATATGGACTCAGAACCGATGCGATAAGAAGAACTTACGGTGGAGAATAAATGTAACTAAATTTTATAATAATAATAATTAGATAATAATAATAATAATAAAATAATAAATAATATAATAATAATATATTATAATAATAATAATAATTAATTAATAATAATAATAATAATAATGAATAATAATAATTATAATAATAATAATAATGATATAATTAATTAATAATGATTAATATTATATAATAATATAATAATAATAATAATAATAATAATAATAATAATACATACAGATCACACTAACCGATGTGTTGAAACCATATCGACCGTGAACGGTTACCGGACGGAGTGCGGAAGCCGGATATATGAGTCCAGAGTCGAGCCGGAGTCGGAAGCACAGTCGGCTCTCGAAATTGAGAATCATCTCCGTGATCCAATTTCCTTCGGAACTAATAATAATAATAATTATAATAATAAATAATACAAACAAACACAGACAAAACCTTCAGTTTTGTCTAACCTTTGGTTTTGTCTGTTTGTCGGATTGATAGACCTGTCGGTCTATCAATCCTCCCATCTTCACACCACACATCTCTCTATTACGTTCATTCCGAACAAGAAGGCTGGCTCCAAACACATCCCAAATCTATATATTACTACTATATATATAAGTAATATATATATTATTATTAATAATATATGATATAATATATTTATATATAATATTATTAATATATATATATATATATAATTATTATATATATGTATATATACTATATATATAAATAATATATATTTATATATTATATATATATATATATATATTATAGGATATTATATATAGTATTATATATATATATATATATTATATATAATATACTATATTATATATATATATATTGATATATTTATATATTTATATATATATATATATATATATATATTATATATATAATATATTATATTAATTATAATATCTACTTAAGTAAAATATAAAGTAATCAGCCACTCACTTTTGATACAAGACATATCACTCGCATAGTGATCGTGATGCTAACTTCTTTGGTGTGCCCCAGTTATCACTTTTCTGCGTACCCCCGGGGTACGTCGTACGTCTCCACTCTTGGAAGACCAAACTGATCTACATTATCACCCCGCGTCATTAAATAAGATGAACTAGAAATAGAAGTGCCTAAATACCTTACGGATAACAACAGATCCCTAGAGTCACTTAATAGGTATTCCTGTGTCTAAAAAAGTCTTTTTGCACTACAATACTCACTACCTTCATCGGCCCCTGTAGAAAGGTTCATCCAGCCTTTGAGCGGTTCACATTCAACTACTTCCAAAGAGAATCAAAGCTAATCTGTAATATGTTTGAAGGCTAGTCACATTTCTTAAGAGGTAATTCTTCATATTCTGTAATGTTATTAAATTAAGTTTTACTAATAAATAAATCCTTATGTCTTTCTTTTTTAATTTTATTTTTATGCTCTATATGGTTACAGAAATGTATTCACTTATTAACACACGGATTAACTAATGTATGTAAAATTTAATAGATCAATTATTATTACTATTATTTATTATTATTATAATTTACCTAACTTACAATACATTATTACTGCCATTTTTTATTATTATTTATTATATCAATTATTAAATAATAATATCTACTTCTTAGTACTTTACATATCCAATAATTATCAAACAATGTTGAACGAAGATCGGCTAGCAAGGGTTCAAAAGTGACGCACAATTGAGAATAATCTTCTACGTTTATTGAATAAAATAAATTATAAAAAAATTTTATATTGGATAATATTGTATCACTAAATTCCATAAATGTATATCATTTATTGCACCAACTTTAACATAATGAAACTTAAAATAGATAAAATTTAAAAATTGTAATAATTTTCTTATTATTTGGGTCCAATGGATAGTAATGTAAATTGCTATTTTTGAATAAAAAGTTTAAAAACTGTTAGTGTTCCAATCTGAATCAATCCTTCAATAGTAATATGTATATGACACACCCAAAACTTGTAAACTGTTAATTAAGTCCCGAACTGACCGAAAGTGACGCGTACATTAACGGAAGTTACAGTGTAACGAGTAACGTAACGCTTCAAAGAATTTTTAAATGTAACGATGTAATGATAACGCTACCCTTTCTCTCAAGTAACGAGTAAAGGTAACGCTAACCAATTTTCATGTAACGATGCCATCTCTTATAATATATATTATATATATATATATATTATATATTATATTATTATTAATATATATATATATAATATATATATATATATATATACTATATGTATATTATATATTTATATATATATATATATTATGTTATATATAAATATATAATATATATATTAATATATGAATAAAATTATAATAAAATATATCTAGGTAATATATATATATATATATAGGTATATATTTATATTATATATATATATACTAGTAATATATATATATATATAATATAATATGTATATAATATATATAGATATATAAATTATATATATATATAAATATATTTATTATTATATAATATATATATATAGTAATATATATTATTAGGACGGAGCGAAGCGAATTTTTGCAAAAACCGTGGTTGCGGTTTCTTTTTGGCAGTTCTTAAATTTTTCAACAATCGCGGTTGCGGTTGCAGTTGCAGTGCGGTTCTGCAATAAAACACAAAATTTTAATAAAATACTTATTGCCTCACTACTACTACTACTACTACTAACTTACTAACTACTACTACTACTACTTGACTTGTTGTTGTTTAAGCATAAAATAAGATAATAATAATAAATAAGTTCTTAATGTTTTCAAATAATAAATAATAATACCATAATAATAAAATAATAAATAATAAATAATAAATAAATAAATAATATAAAGTATAAATATAATAAGAATAATAATAATAAAAAAGATCCTGAATACTGATCCACTAATAATAATAATAATAGAATAAATTTAATATTTAATTAATAATAATAATATATAAATAAAAAAATATAATAATATATAATTAAATATGAATAATAATAATAGAATAATAATAATAATAATATTAATTTATTATTAAATTATTTTATTTATTATTATATTATTTATTTGATTATTAATTAATTATTTATTATTATTATTATTATTATTATTATTTATTATTATTATTATTTATTATATTAGTTATATTATATTGAATTATTATTAATTATTATATTATTATTATATATAATATTATTAATATTAAGTAATAATTAGTCAATAATAAGTAATCCATTAAGCTAACTATTCTATTAATATTATTCAATACTTATTAATATATTAATAATTATTCATTATTATTAAATTATTATTATTATTATTATTATATTAATTATTATTATTAATTATTATTATTATTAGTTGTATTATTATTGATTTATTAATTATTATTATTTTATTTATTATTTATTATTATATTTATTATTTAATTATTTAATATATTATTATTTATTTATTTTTATTTATTTATTTTTTATTATTATTATTATTATTATTATTAATTCATTATTTATTTTATTAGATTATTCATATATTATTATTGAATTATAATTAATTATTATTATTATTATTATTATTATATTATTATTTATTATTATTATTAATTATTATTATTATTATTATTATTATTATCTTAAATTATATTTTGTTAAAGTTTCATCAAACTTTTAGAGAGAATACCCTGCTCATCACGTGTGTTTCTCATGTCAAAGGTTCTCAAGATAATTACTAAGTTTATTTTTCAAGTTATATTTAATTTTACCTATATGCAAGTGAGAGGATAAGAGAGCACTCCTGGATGATGTATCGGGCAAGGTATCGGTAGTTAAATGGTTAGTTTATTTCCATTTCAGTTGGGCAATCAATTATTTTTGAAACCTTCTTTGGTCGTGAACTGAGGAGTGAATCTTGTTAATATACTCTGTGTCTCAAGTGATAATATATGGCCTGTTTAATTTTTATTGTGGTGTTTGACTTTCAGTTTACTGTAAATCGAATAAAGGCCTATGCATCCAACATAAAAAGGGAATAAAGATTCTGCAAAATATATTTCTGTTTCTGCTCGATAACCCGAGTAATTTGATCTTGAATATATTGCCCAAGGGTTAATTTTTTGGATAGCAAATTTCCTTCTAGAGTTTTCTGAGATTTACGTTTTGCTCTCAAATTTTTCCATTCTTTTGCAGAGGTGTCTCTTTTCTTTTTTTGTCTTTCTCTCTTCCTCCAGATAATACCTCTTTTCTTTATCAAAAAGTTTTCTATAAACTCTTGCTTTTCCCCATGCAACGATCAGATAGGTGATTGTTTTTAAATTAGTGGATGATTTTTCCTTTGCGAGGAATATGTTTTATTGCATCAATTTCTGCCAGCAAATTCATTTGATTCTTTCAAGAAGAACTACCCATCACTGGCACGTCTTTCTTTATCCGTAACATCATTTTTTACCTTCTGAGTGCAAAGTTTAAGATAAATGCCAGTTTCGATTTATTTCGGTGAAATTTTTTCTATAATTAGATATTTTTTTTTTTCATGAAATTTTTTTTTTTAAATATTATGATTATCGTTACTCGAAAGTTTAAGGCATTATAGAGAGGTATTTTTGTGAAAAGTATAGACTTTCCTGACAACCGCAGTTACGGTTGTGAAGACTCAGTGAATTAACGCGGGTTAGCGAGTTTGTGGTAGACCAACTGACAACGCAGGGTGCGGTTGTCAAAAGGTAAAGGTGCGGTTCTTCGATTTTCGGTTTTGGTTGGGAGTTGAGTCGGTTTTTCCGCTTCATCACTATATTATATAATATTATTATATATATTATATAATAATATATTATAATATAATAGTTATAGTATATATATATATATTATAATTAAATTATATATATATAATATATAAATATATATAATATATATATATATATATAGTAATATATTACTTTCTATCTCGTCTTCCTTTTTTCCCAATATTAGGGATGAGGTGCACAACATACACCGGGAACATGACGTAAGTTGAAGGGAAAGCCCCACCCCTACCATCGCGATCAACCATCCGATCAACCATCCGATCATTCCCTTAAGTGACAGCTGGTCCCAGAAAAAAATCCACCCTAAGGTTTCACAACACCGCGACGGTCCCAACTGTTCTATCTCATCAATGCAATGGTTCATCCTCTGAACCAGACCTACAACCATTCTTCCTCACAAAACCACGCCATTCACTCTTATTATACACTTTTCTTCTAGTTTACACCAAACTCACACTCCTTTCCATCAGACACTCCTTTGCTGACTCAGTCTACTTTTTCTTCGGTCTCCTATCCGGTCGATCCCAGCAAACTCGTCACTATACATCCGTATAACCAACTGACTATCATCCATCCTTTCCATATGACCTTCTTAATACACTCTCGTTTATTCTCTCATTTACACCTTTATTCACCCCACATAAGCTCCCTAGCAGTTCATTCCTCATTTTATCAATTCTTCTCAAACTTTACAGAACCATAAGATTATCCATATGAACAGACTTATTTCACACCATGGTTTCACTACACTATATATATATATATAATATATATATATATATATAATATATTAATATATATTATTTTTAATATATATATTATTATATATATATATTATATATATATATATACATATATATTACTTATATATAATATATATTATATATATATATATATATTAAATATTATATGATATTTATATATGTATAATATATATATATATATATTATATTATATATATATTATTTATCTTATATATATATAATAATATTATATATATATATATATATATATATATATATATATATATATATATAAATATATACTTATAATATTATATATTATTTTATATATTATATATATATTTATATATATTATATATATATAATATATATAATATATATATATATATATATATAGTATATATTATATATATATATATATATAGATATATAATAAACACCGGTATCACATACCCTCATGCAGAACTCTAGGTTACTCAAGACTTAGTCCCTTTGCATTCACCAAGGTTTTCATTGCACCTGCCACCTTCCTACAATTCGCACTTTCCTACTACACTCTGCATTACCCGTTCCCTTTTCATCCAACATAATAGCCTAAATTTTTAAACTCAGATGCTTGTTCCAGTTGCTTTCACCATCCAATATGATTTACACCCTCAGACTCTCATCATCCATTATCATCACTTTATTTTTATCTACATTTACTTTCAAGCCCCTCTACCAAACTTCTCAAACTTTCCTTAGATTAGCGACACAAAACCATCATTCATGTACAACAAATAAGCAGGAAACGCTTCACTCTTCCATTCTCTATCTGCCTAACAACCTCCCTGCCAATTTCTACGTTTAATTTCTTCTTTCATAACCTATCCATAAACAAATTAAATAGTCATGGAGACATAAATATTCCTGCCTCAACCCCACTATTACTTTTAAACCATTCATTTTCCATCCCATTTATTCTTACACACCCTTCACTATAGACATACATACTTTTGATTCCTTTCAGAAGTCTACCACCATCATCACATAATACTAACACCTGTCCAAGAGCTCCCCAATTAATCTTGTCATATGCCTGTTTTAAGTCCATAAAATCTAAATAAAATTTCTTCTTCTCTTTCGTTTCCTTACTCATTTTCTTCAACGTCAAAAATTTGATCTATTCATCTTCCGCATTTCTGAAGCACCATGTTCTTCAACAATCAGTTTCTCAATCACACGAAGCATTCTTTCAACCAAAATACCAGCATATATCTTTCCTATAACACTCTCCAAACTAATTACCATATAGTTATTACAGCTCTCTTATCTTCCTTACCCTTATATAAGGGTACTTTTGCTGCTCTTCTCCAATTCCTCAGAACTATATCTTCCACAAAAACTTTGATACACAAATTCCATATCCAGACAATTACAATTTCCATCATTCTTGATCATTTCACCAGTAATTCCATCTATACCTACAAATTTACAATTCTTCAACCTCCTCCCCAAAATGCCAAAATTTCTTGCACCATCAAAGCCACACACATTCACTAACATCTCTACATTACTGCCAATGTTATGCAGATTTTCGAAGTGTTTCCTCCACACTCTTCTCACATCCATTTCACCAGTCTTAAAAGTACCATCCTTATTCACTATTCTATGAAGATTTCCTATACTCTCTTTCTGAACCTTTCGCATTTCTTTCCAGAACAGCTTCTTATTTTCTTGTAAGTCTCCATTCATCTCCCTTTCTCATTCTTCATTTACCTCTTTTTCTTCCTAGGTATGCAGATTTGAGTCATCCTTTTTTCTTCCTTATATATTTTCATACACCTTTCTTTCGTAACCTCGTCATTGTCTTTTAACACATTCAAGCATGCCTCACTCTCTTTAACTTTAAACCGCTTGCATCATTTCTTCATTCCACTACCTACTACCGACATTCTTACTTCTTAATATGCCACACCCACATTACTTCTCTTTCACTGCTAACAAACGCTTCCTTCATTTGCGTCCAGATTTGTTCAGTTTCATTTTATTCACATTCAACTGATTTATTTAGAACTGCTCTCACATGCTGCTCCTTACAACCTGGTTCACTTAACTTCTCACCCTAAATTCTCCCCACCTTCTTCCTTTTTATTTTTTCTCTCCATTCATGCCCCCACTAAGGAGTCCCTAAAACAACATATTGATATGATATTCAAATCCTTAACCTCCTCACAGATTTAAAATCATCACATACCTCAACATCTCCTACTTTACCAACTCAAAATTAACATGCTTCCCTATATACATCAACTCTCGGACACTTATAGATACTCTTTTGTTCAAAGAACGTATTACTTACACACACATACCTCTCTCCTTGAAAAAATCAATCGCTTTCCAGCCTTTCCTATCATTCTCATTTTCTCCCTCAACCCCAAAGGTAACTGTTATAGCATCCGTTTTCCGATCAGATATTCAACCATTCAAGTCGCCAACACAAACAATCTGAAATCTCTACTCAGCCCGTCCAAAACATCATTCATTTAAATAATATCGGAAAGCCACACTCTTATATTCGACAATATCACCCTCAGATGGACCATATACTACAACGCCACATACCTTGACCTTCTTAAACTTAAATCTAACTATTAGAATTCTAGTACTCACACAAACAAAATCCACCATAGCTCTGTGCCACAGGTCACTCATCAGAATCGCAACTCCTTCTCTCCCCTCTCCTTCTTCTCTACTCCAGCACACACACACACATTTCACTCCACACAACTCGTCTTCTCCGCTTTCTCTCATCTTTGTTTTGGTCATAGCAAGCAAATCAAATTTACCTTTTATAAATATATTCATCACCTCTCTCCTTTTCTCTTCGCCATTTATTCCTCAAATATTCCAAGTACCCAGACATTGCACAGTTTAGCTGAGGGATGCATAAGCATTCTTAGCGTAAAGATAAGTGGTAGTGGGTCGCCAATCCAACACCCACTGTCCTTCAGTCTCCTCCTACGACAAGCAGAAAGTACCCAGTAGAATTTTTCTCCCCACACACATGGGTATATATATATAGTGTCTGTTATAGTGTTTTATTGTGTGTGTGAGGGTGTGTTTGTGTGTGTTTCATAACGGAAAGCTTACTCCAGTGTAAGAAGAATGCGGGTATGAGCGCAGGGGAGACGAACCATTTTACACTGGAACGTTATTGAATGTACCGTAACACTCCATATGCCCAATTGGGGGGAGGGTAATCTAATCGCTTATGAAGAGCTTCTTCCTTTCCATATATATATATATATATATATATATATATATATATATATATATATATATATATATATATATATATATATATATATATATATATATATATTATTTTATTATTATTATTATCTTCCTCTTCCTCCCCAAGTCTGGGGGTAAGGTGCGTGACATGCACGGAAGAAAAGTAGTAGGTTAGCTCATGACATTAAGCCGAAAAGAAAGCCCAGCCTTGCCGCCCCTCTATACCTATTAGGAGAACTCGTCGCAGTCAGAAAATCCACCCTAGAGCTTCATGAGACCGCGACTCACTGTGGCATATCGTCAAGTGTAGGTTCATCCCTGGCGGAGGTGGTGGCCACACTAGGGACCGACCGGCCCCGGCCCGGGCTAAAAATCAGGAGTGGGGTTTTCACTGGGGTAAACTGTAATTCTATACTAAATAATAGAGGGTTAAATCAAACAAAATAAAAATATATTTTAATTCCATTACTCCTTTGTTATAAATTGATGCAAAAATATAAACATACCTAAATATAATCAATTTTTTGGTATTTACTATGATTTCAAATTAAAATTGAGGCCAAATTATAATTTTTCCGATTTTTAACATAAAAATATTCGAAATTTGATATATCAAACGAATTCGGAAAAGGAAATAAATATAATTGTTAAAATATTAATATATTTATTTATTTAAGTAATATCTTCAAGAAAATCAAACATTTTCCGAAATCTCTTTTCAAAATTATTATTTTTTTAATGGAATTAATAAACCAGTTCATTGTTGAAGAAGCATTTGGGCTATATATATATATATATATATATATATATATAGCATAGAGTAGCAGCAGGTAGTATATATATATATATATATATATATATATATATATATATATATATATATATATATATATAGGATAGTCACCCTAGGCATGTAAAATAATACTTTAATAAAACATCACAGATAAAATTATGAAATATAAACAAAACAAAGTAACCATTAGCTTTCGCCTAAGACAATCAAAGGCCTCTGTCCGATGGAATGACAAGAATATACAAAAATAAAAAAAAAAGTTAAATGAAAAATATTGTTTAATTTAGTTGGTGTCCCTCCTCTTCACATCCTTAAGGCATCCTGAATTTAGGAGTATAGAATTTTGAATAATGTCAAGGCTCACTTCGCCCAGTATTTTAATAAAATTATCAGTATTGTGTGTATACATGACGATTCAATTATTTTCCTCTTCATAACTTGATTGATGTATTTCAATGGAGAAACGGAATTTATATTGATTTTATGGTCGTGCAGAGTTCGATGGACTGTTAAAGCTGAATTAGGAGAGTCTTTGATAAGATCATATTTATGTTGTTTAACTTGTCTGGGTAGATCATTAGTCTCGCCGATGTAAACAGATGGGCAGTCATAGCAGATAATTTTATAAATGCATTGCGTTTGATAAGTATTAATTTTAGGGGGTTTAAAAACTTTTTTCAAGGGAATTGTATTACTTTTTATAAAGCGAATATTTTTGGGAAGATGTTCTTTTAATTGATGATTTAAATTATAAGGAATGGGAAGATAAGAAAAAGTGGTGTGAGGAATGGGAGGGTTACTATTATAGAATTTTTATTTTTTGCGAAATGCTGAATTAATAACATAAGGAGGATATTTTAGGTTGATGAAAGTAGAAAAAAGAAATTGAGTTTCTGTTGACAGATTAGGAGGAGAGCAAACTCGAAGGACTCTAAGATAGAGGGCAAATAGTGTAGCTAATTTTGTGTTATATGTATCAGTCGAAAACTACTGTATATAAGAGGAGGAAGAAGTGGGTTTTCTGTAGACAGGAAAGGATAGATGTTGAGAGCTTTTCCATGGAATTAAAGTATCAAGAAAAGGTAGAGAAGAGTTAATAGGTAATTCATGTGTGAAGGAGATAGAGGGATGAATGTTATTGATATGTTGTAAAATGAAATTTATATTGATGTCATTTGGAAGTGCGCAGAACACCTCATCCACATAACGAAGCCATGTGGCATTAGAAAGAGAAGGGTGATGAATAATGTAGTGGTGTTCAAAGAGTTCCATAAAAATATTGCTTAAAGTGGCAGATAAGGGAGAACCCATTGAGAGGCCATAAATTTGTTTGTAAAAAGAATTGTTAAAAGTAAAGAAACTGTGATCAAGTGTGAGAGAAATAAGTTGCTTAAGAAGGGAGAAAGGATAATTTAAAGTGATGTTATGTTCTTGAATATAGTTTTCTAGTAAGTTTAGAGTAAATGGGACAGGTACGGAAGTGAAAAGGGAGGTGACGTCAAAGCTAAGAAATTGGTGTGTGGAAGGATTAAGTGTATGAATACGTTGTATGAAATCTTCTGTATTGATGAGATGGGAAGGTGAAATTTTGCTGATTAATGGTTTTAATTGAGAAGATAATCAGGAAGAAAGTTTATAAGTAGTGCAATTAGTATTGGAAATGATAGGGCGTAAAGGGTGATTAGGCTTGTGAATCTTTGGCAAGCCATAGAAGTGGGCAAGATCAGTCATTTACGCCTTTATTTTTATTATAAATGTCGGTTATATTACTACTTGCATTCAGCAAATTTTATATTATATATATATATATATAGTAGCATAGTATAGAATAAATATATATATATATATATATATATATATATATATATATATATATATATATATATATATATATATATATATATATATATATATATATTTAATACAATTATTCTTATAGAAAATCAATTATTTTCTAAAAATTCTTTCAAAAATATTTATTTAATTTAATTAATTAAATGTATTCCTTTTTTATAATTAAAATTATTAATCAATTGAAATTATATTTAATTTTCATCCTAAGTTTTAAGACTTTCAGTGTTTTTGACTTGCATTTCTAATTTTAGCTAACCCCGGCCCCGGCCCCGGCCCCGGCCCCGGCCCCGGCTAAATTAGAGCAGCCCCGGCCCCGGCCCCGCCCCGGCAAACAATTCCCGCCCCGGTCGGTCCCTAGCCACAACCATACCCCCTCACAAAACCCTTCCATTCACTCCTATTATGCATCTTTATTCTCACCTCTGCCAAACTCACACCTCTCTCCTTAAGACATTCGTTCACTGACTCAATCCGCTTTTTCTCCGGTCTCTCAGACGGTCGATTCCCAACACACTCACCACTATACATCCGCTTAACCAACCGACTGTCATTCATCTTTTCCACATGACTAAACTATCTCAACGTACTTTCATTTATTCTCTCATTTGATCTCCTTTCTTCACACCACATAACCTTCTTTTCTAATACGTTCATTCCTTATATTATTATCAATTCTTTTCACACCTAACACGCCCCTAAGATTGTCCATCTGAACACATTGAACTTTAGAACTAAACATCTTATTCCAGACCATATGTCTCTTCACTAATATACATTGCACACAGGTAACAAATATACCTCATAAGACCCTAGCGCACTCAAGACTTAGTCCCTTTACGTCCACCAACAATTTAATTGCTCAGTTGCACCAGCCACCTTCCCACTATTCACAACTTTCCTACTACACCTGCTG
>JABUQX010125021.1:0-10000 GCA_015478945.1 Trachelipus rathkii
GGATGACGCCGGATAGATTAAGAGTATTGGGCCGAGGGGACCCTAGAAGCCTAATCATAGTAGATGACTAAGAAGACATGGAGTTTCCATAAACATGGGATTGTGGCGGTGGAAAAGAGAGGAGGTCCGATAGGAACGTGATGGTGATCCTTGGAAGGGTCTCCAATATGTGACCGAAAGATGTAGCTTCCATGGGAGAAGAGAAGTGGCACCCGTCTTGTGTTTACCGAGGCGACTGTGTCGCCAGGGTGGTGGAGGATGCAAGGAGAGTTTCAAGTGGGAGCGGTGGGCGAGCACTGCCCGGTTGTAATACGCTATAGAAAGAAGATAGAATGAAGCTACGATGTCCACGACGTAGAGAAAGAGGGTGCAAGGGAGTCAGTAGAGTATGGGACGTTTTATAATGGCCTCTTTAGATCTTAGCTTCGATACTCTATCCATATAAGGGATGGTGGATATCCGGGTGTGGAGTCGCACCCCCAAATGTGGGAACTGGTATTCCATACAGGGGGCCCAAATAGTGGAAATCCTTTATATAACTGGGAGTATCTGAGCAGGAAGAAAGAAAAATTGCACGTTCAATCTAACAGAATTCTTCCAGCTTTTTTTGACGGTCCATGTTTAGCGAACCGAGGATGTGATTGTGAGGTTCGCGCAAAGGCCAATTCAACCGTATTTTTATTGGTGTTAGTCTAGGACAATGTTTATATGGTTTTTACCGTAAATATAGACGCCATCAAAGGGGAATGGGAAAGTTGGGGGAGGTATTTTAGAGAGTGGAGATATGGGAGAAGTTTTGATGTTTTCAAAAGGAGTTGAACGTTCGTAACAAGTATTACGGTTACTCCCAGCTGGAGAAATTAACGACCAAATCGGCAAGAATTGAGTGCAGAAAACTATAGACGAGAGGCAACTCCTAGATACAAGACGGATGGGAGCACAAATTAAAGATGGAGTGGAACGCATATGGAGAAGTTGAATGCAGGTCGGCCATAAGAGTGAACAGGAGTTAGAAGTGCAGCTAAGAGATCGTTGATGAAAAGTGAAAAAATAGTTGGAGATAAAACAGAAACGCCTGAGGGAAGACCACAATTAATAAGGATAGGAGGAAGGGTTTGCCTGCTATGGCAACAAGAGCTGAAAATGGAACGATCTGAAAGAAACTAGCAGAGAGTAAGCAAAGCACGAAAGAAGAAAATCCAAGGAGAGGTAGCTTATGGAGAGTAAGCGACGCATGCCATGAATACCCTGTCAAAAGCTTTAGATATGCCAAAGCGCTAACACACAGATCTTCCCAATGGTTCCTTAAGGGCAGAAGACGCATAGATCAGTGAGATAGAAAAGCGATATCACCAGTTGATGCTCGTGAACGGTCGAGAGCCATAACTGAAGCGGGACTGATAAGAACAGAAATGAGGATTCTAATATGGATCAGGAAATGGGAGTTTAAAGAGAGTTTTCAGAAGACTTTAGAGTAGATAAACAAGTTAAGGGCAAAAGGTCGTAGTTAGAAGGATCAGAGTGGCTACCTTTTTTTGGGGGTTGGCTGAATAAAAGCGCGCTTCCATGCATTGAGGTAAAGTATTAGTATTGAAGGGCATAGGGAGTAGAGTTGAACGAGGACAGGCGCGAGCTCAAGAAGCAAACTCCCTCAAAACACGAGGAGGAATGCAATCTGGGCCACTGGTAATACGATTTTCATATTATATATTATATATAATATTATAGTATGATAATATAAGTAATATTAATATATATATATATATATAGTATAGTTATAGTATATATATATATATATATATATAATATATATAATAGATTATATATATATATAAATGATAGTATGATCTATATATATATATGATATATATATATAGTATATATTAGTAGTATAGTTATATTGATATATATATAACATGTGTGTGTGTGTTGTGTGGTGTGGTGTGTGTGTGGTTTGTGGTGTGTGTGTGCGTGCGTGCGTGCGGTGGAAGTGAAGAGAGTACCTATTCGTGAATCAGATTCGGAAGTGCTTTGTTTAATATATATATATATATGATTATATTAACTATATATATATATATATAATATATATTATATATGATATATAATATATAGTATTATATTATATATATAATACTGGCGCTTATATATATATATATATATATATATAGATATTATCTTATTGAGTAGTATATATAATATATATAGCATGTAAAAATTTATTTACTACATAAATATATATATATATAAGTAGTATATGAACTATTATAATACTAGGTGTATATTATTATATATAATTATATTATAGTAGTTATATATATATATAATTATAGTATATAGTATTATATATAGTTATATTATATTTATATATATAGTATATTTATATATATATAGTATATTATATATATAGTATATATAGTAATTATATACACTGAAAAAAATCGTGAGATGGAGGAGCTAAATCATTTTTGATATGTTTTCGAATATTCCTTAAAACAATTGATTATTTAAAGCAGCTCAACATAGATTCTTTTGCTTTTAAACCATTGGTTTATGTTAAAGCAAACTGAAAATTTTTACCAATCGGCTTTGGCTTTACCTGATTCAAAGATTAAATAACCACCAAATTATGGAGGTAGGGTACATCTACCATTGTTTGTTTGCGTCTTTAAACAATAATTTATGGTTTAAAATTTGCGAAAAACTTAATTGTGTTTTGGCAGCGTATTTAAAGCCATATGGTTGTGTTTAAAAGAACCACAATTTGTGGTATTTTCAAACACTAATTTTTTGAGTGCAGGGTGACATAATACATCCCTACCTCATTCCGCTATTAATATTAAACCAATCACTTTCAACTCCAGTGTTCTTACACATTCTTCACTTTCCTCATTGTATACTTTTGATTCCATTCAGAAGCCAACTACCAACACCATATATCTCTACCATCTACCACAGATATATATTATATAATATAATTAATATTATATATATCATATATTATATATATATGTATATATTAGGGATATATATATATATTCGTGTTAGGTATACTATATATATATATATATGTAATATATATATATAGTATATTTTATATATTATAAAATATAATTATATTATATATTATATATATATATATATATATATATATATATGTATATATATATATATTTATATATATATTATATAGTATATAGACAATTATTTAACTACTTTTTGTTTCGGTAGGTTGTTTATTTTATGGAATAAATTAGGACACCCTTTGGCGTATTATTGTTTTTAATATTTTGTTAGGTTAATAATTTTATGTCCTGATGAAGCAAAACATGATACGTAAACAAAATTAATATAATAAAATAATATGCGCACGGGTTCCTATTTATTCAACGTAATAATATATATTATATATATATATATATATATATATATATATTATATATTTATTTATATATTAGTATATATTATATATATATAGTATATATTATAGAATATATATATTATATATATATATATATATATATATAATATATATATATATATATAGTATATATAATACTTATATATATTATATATATATATATAATCATATATATAAGTTATATAGGGTAGCTATTATATGTATATACTAAGTATTATGTATATTATTGGTTATTTAGTATAGTGTGGACCTTAATTTTTGTCAATTAATGTATGCATGTTGCATGTGTAAGTTACGTAATTCCAGTCATTTGATCGGCAAATGAACAGAAAGATTTTATATCACAGACAGTGTATCAGGTCAGGTCATCAGTTGATAAGAATTGGGAAAATTTTGATTCCGTTCACCGAGGGCATTCTCTTTTTATAGCCTTAATTCTTATTCTCTTTCATTTCCCTTTTGCCTTCATGTGCAATGGGAGTTGCTTGAGAAGGTAATACTGGAGACTCAGAATAATTCATTATTGATGTTATGTCGATTAAATAATCCTATGCCTTGTGCCTACCTGCAAAGTTCACTTCAAGATACCATTTGCATTGGTGGTTTGCATGGCTCAACGGTCTGTTTTATATTGGAGAACCGCTCAGAGGACAATCTAGAGGATCTTAAAAGGAAATATTGAATGCTTAGGAAGTTCCACAAAATTGATAAGCGAAGAGGCAGTTATTAGTATAAAATTTCAATACCTAATAGTTATTATTATTTTATTATGTATTATTGATTATTTATTATTATTATTATTATTATTATTATTATTTATGTATTATTGGTGTTATTATATTTATTATTATTATATTATTATTATTATTATGTATTATTATTATTATTAATTATTATTGATTGATATTATTATTATTAGTTAATTATTATTATGTATTATTATTATTTATTATTTTTTTTATTAATATTATTGGTTATTGAGAGATTATGACTATTATTATTTATTATTATTATTATAGACTTTATTATTAGTCATTACTAATTGTTAGAGTTTTATCAAGAATTTTTAAATCTCTTCTTGATTATTATTATTTATTATTATTATTATTATTAATTATATTATTAGTTTATTATTATTATTATTATTATTAATTGTCGATAAAAAAAAATGGGAGGTAGCAACATATAGGGAGAATAAAGGCAGCATAAAGACTTAATATTATTATTCTAAACTTCTGAAGTTATACATGAAGATGATCATGGTTGGTGGTGAAGATGATCATGGTTGGTGGTGAAGATGATCATGGTTGGTGGCGAAGATGACACTCGAAGCCAAAAGTGCAACAGTGATTCATAATATTAGACGAGCATAAGGTGATGAAGGACTGAAAAAATAAGTGAACTGTGGAATACAATAAAAGAGTATAGATTGATGTGGAAGATTTGGCACAGCTTGTTAGACCTATGAAAAGGAGTAGCTTTTTTAATGGAAGATTGGAAAATTTTCCTTGTACAGAAGTTTTTGCATTAACAAGAAGGTAAAGCAAGAGTTTAAAACTTGTAACTAAACAATTGATAAATCCATGACCGAAACGCATTCTATCTTGCCAATGAAGAAAAAAAAGTTACTTGGATAGAGGAAGTTGTAAAAATTATTGAAAAGATGTATCAAACCTACCTGAAGTAAGAGACATCTTTCTCACATTTCCATTTGAGGTAGAGGTAATATAATACTATAGAAAATTAGAATGTGAGTTATTCTCTCCTTAGGTCTTGGCTCTTCCGTTTATCAGACGTAAAATGAGTACAGTCCTCCTTGATGTGACGTCTGGCTGTAAGTGGTCGGTGTTAACGCGCCCTAAAGGATATATATTATATTAATATATGATATATACCTATATATATTATATACTATATATTATAGTTATACTAATATTTTTATAAACATAATACATATTTAATGTATAAATTTTTTTTAAATATTGTTCAATACATTTTATTTTCAGTACACTTTATCCGGTAATGAAAAGTTTATGATGACGTGGATAGGAAATTCAAGCTATAAGTGGTTATTTCATTGATATAGTGATAAATAAAAATAAATAAAATATTAATTTTAAGGAATAAATAAGTCGTTATTTAGCCGAAGTTATAAAGAGATGTACTTTTTTAGAGAGATAATTTGTAAATTAATAAATTATTTATTTTATGCTTTAAAAGTGGAACGTCATAGATAAGCTTAAGATACAGAAAATTGGAACAATTGAACATATGTGAATAACGATATATATATATATTATACATTATATATATATATATATAGTTATTTATATTATATATAGTATATATATATATAATATATATATATATATATATATATATATATACATATATATATATATTGTATATATATCTGTATATATATATATATATATTATATATATAATATGATGATATATATATGATATATATTAATATATATAATATATTATAATATATATATATCTATATATATTATATAGTCATATATAGATTATGTATATATAGATATGTGTGTATGTGTGTGTATATATATAATTGTCCTATACTCTGGTATTATATATATAATATATATAGTATATATATATATATATATGATATATTATATTATATAGTATATTTATATATTATATATATAATGTAATAGATATATATATTATATATAGTCTTAATATATTATATATAATATATATAGTATATTATATAATATATATATATATTATATATATATATATATAATATATATATAGATATACTATATTAATATATATATATATATATAATATATATATATATATATATAGTATTATATAATATATATATATATATATATAGTATAGTATATATATATTATATTATATAGTATACTATAATATATATATATACATATATTATAGTATATAGTATATAATATATAATTATATATATATATATATATATATATATATATATAGCTATATCTGTAATATGATATATATATATATATATATATATATATATATATATATATATAACTATATATATACTATATATATATATATATATTATATAGTATATAGGTATATATATATATATAATAAATATTAATAATATATATATAGTATATATTATATATATAATATAATAATAATATATATTTATATATGATGTGGTTATATATAGATAGCTATTCTATATATATATATATATATGTATATATTATATATATATATACTATATATATATATATATATAGTATATATGATATATATATAGTATATATATATATATATATATAGTATATATATATATATGTATATATATATATATATATATGATAAGCTGCAGTGTATATTTTAAAAGCAAAGAATCTATATACAGTATTATATATATATATATATATAGTATATGTATATATATATATATATATATAAGTTTATAATTATTATATATATATATGATATGAAGTAATATATATATATATATATATATATACTATTATGTTTTATATATATATATATTATACAGTATATATATTATAGTATTTATATATAATATATACTATATTTATATTATATATATATTTATATACGTACTATATTATATATATATATATATATATTATATATAATAGTATGTATATTTATATATATTTATATATTATAGTTTATATATATCTAGTATATATAAATATATATATATATATAATAGTATAATAATATATATACTATTTATATATATATAGTATATATATATTTATATTATATATTATATATATAATATTACTATATATATATAATATTATATATATATATATATATATATATACTATATATATAATTATATATCATATATATATATGTATAGTATATATATTATATATTATGTATATATATAATTAATATATATATATTATATATATTATATATATATATATATAGTATATTATATATATTATATAATATATATATATATTATATATATATAATATATATATATATATATATAATATGATATATAATATAATATATTAGTATAGTATATATATATAATATATATATATATTATATATATATATATATATATATATAATATATATATAATAGTAAGTATTTGAAAGAATTTTATAAACTGAGAGAACACTTTCAATGTGAGGCTGACTACTCTGGTATGTGAATTTGGTGGGTAGAAGGAGCTTTGAACGTGAGGGGAATCCCTAAAAAAATTTGGAAAACTTGAATAAAGGAACAAGATATTTTTCCGCTAATAATTAAATAGGCCAGCGTCTGGATTAGCCGTCATATGTATCTTAAAAACTTATTATGCTACAGTAAACACGGAATACATTGCTGGAATGCTGGTCCAATGCTGGTCCAGAAAATATAATATAAAAAAAAAGTATAACTATATAGTCTCAAAAACTACAATAGCTACAGCGAAAAGGAATACAGTTTTGGAATCCTGGTATAATTTCACATAGGAAAATGTAAAAAAAATAAAAAAAATAAAATTTTTTTTTTGCTTTATACGGCCACTAGGGGGCTCGAGCCGACGGGGAACATAGGGGGGGGGATGTTTTCCATACCCGTAGGGGAGGGGCGTGAGGAAACCCCGCCGCGACACCCAAGAAGATATATATATCATATATATTATATATATTATATATATGATATATATATTATATATATATATATATATAGTATATAATGATATATTATATATTTATATATATAGTATATATATTATAATATATATATATATATAATATATATATATATATAGTATACTATATATATATATATATATATATATTATTATATATAATATATATAGTTTACAAAGGTGGCACGTATGAGAAAGTTAAGCGGCGCCGTTAATCTTTCATCGTTAACGAAAGTAAACTTTAATGGCGTTAGATCATGTAAAGGGTCGTTTATGTTTACTATTGCGGTAAGGAGGAGCAATGTACGGAAGTTGTACGGCTGTAATTACGTATAAGCGTAGGGGTTTTAACCACCGTCGTGCTCAGAAAATATACGTAGGAATAGTAATAAGTAATTGTTAATTTTCTTTTATTTTATGATTGCAGAAAATATTCTGACCAAAAGACTAAAAAAGTATGATATATATATATAATAGGGTATATATATAGGGTATATGAATATATATACTATATAATCTATACTATAGGTATATATATATACTATATTATATATATATATAATATATAGTATTATATATATACATATATAATATATTATATATATATAGTTTATCAAGGATGATATATAAAATTCTTCATTTTCAGACAATTTTGATGGGAGAAAAAAAAACGCAGTTGTTTTTATCTCTAAAATTGTCCATTTTCGGGTGTTTTTTCTGTGTCTGTAGTCATTGTTTCGGCATTTCATTTTTTCAGAACCTAATTTTTTGACATTTTTTCGTATCAAATTTCTACAATTTTTTTCGAATGACTTTCAAAAAACTTGGAAAATATGCATATATGGGGACTCCATTCCGCTTCATAATGCTTCGAAGTAGTTTTTTTTTATTTTTGGAAAATTGTGCTCAGCAATTAAAAAAAAAAGTAGGTTTTGAAAGATTCGACCATTAATTGATTTTTTTCTCAAAAATCAAAAAAATTACTTCATGCATTTTGTATATACAAATTTGACTATTGTAGGTAATGCATATTTCAAGTTTGAGGTGTATTTTCGAATAAAAATTGTTTGTGAAGTTGATAGCGAAAATGTCAAAAAATTAAGTTTGGAAAAAATGAAAGCGCCGACAACCAATGACTTGCTAGACACAGAAAAACCACCCGAAAACTGACGTTGTTAGTAGGTCATGAAAAAGCTACGGTTTTGCTTTTTTGCTTTCCATCAAAATTGGTCCTGAAGAATTAAGATCTTTTGATGTCTATGTTTTAGGTGAGGCTAAAATGGTGAGTCGACGGTTCCAAATCTCCAAACATTGAATGTTCCCCTTATATTTTTTCAACATAGTGCCCAAAAATGTATTTGGTTCAAAAATCAGAAGTAAAGAGGAACGATTAAGGGAAGAGTTTAGTCTACTTCGATTTGCACTCATTGAACGGGCAAATCAGTTTAACTCTGTTTTTTTTTCTTAAAGGTCGACTCCACGATGAAAAGGTTGGGGAGGATTAGCAGGTGGCAGTATGAAGGAAGGTACCATGTATGGAGAAGCATTACTTAAATGGGACAGAACAGGAAGCCGTAGCTCACAACCGCGTGGTAAGATAACATAGGAAGGCCCCAACTTTATGGAGTTGTGAGCCATTGGAGGTAAAGCACGTGTTAGGCAATATTTTTTGAGAAATATTTTAACTTGACACAGACACCGAGTTGTTTATCGTGTTGTATGCCGATATCGAATCTGATACAATTTAGAATCTGAGTAAGAAGAATACTTTATAAATTCGTAATTAAAGTAAATGGTTAAACGGATGGTAGGGAGAATTATGTTTAACCTCGTTAACGTTTAATGTCACAAATTGTAAGCTCGTTAATAGTCTCGTTACTTCTTTTTTGAAATTAACGA
>JABUQX010125023.1:0-50594 GCA_015478945.1 Trachelipus rathkii
AAAAGAGAGAGAGATCCACCAAATCGGGAATAAGTATCCATTACAGGGCGAATAAGACCTATAAACTGGAAGTAATTAGCAGAAGAAGAAATATATAATTATTATTAATTCATATATAATTAGATATATATATATAATATACTATATATTATATAAATATAATATAATATAATTAATTAATATATATATATAATTATATATATTTAATATTAATATATATTTATAAATATATATATATTATATTATAATTATATGATACGATATAACAACAAATACATAACAATGGTAATAAATATATATAGTATATAACATGATTGTTATAAATAATATATTTTGAGCCTTTTATTATATACTAAAAAAAAAATCTCTTTTTTTTCTATTAGAATTTATTATAAATAATTGAATTTAAAATAAAAAAATAAACACGAATCATAATAAAAATAAAAAGTTAAAATATTTGACTATTAAAAAATTGCTATTTCCAACAGAATTCAAAGGAAATGATTCTTTCATATCTTAAACGTCTTTTTCCAACGTATAACTCCAATAATCTTCAACATTTTTGTTTTCCATTGGCTTTTTTTATTCTCTCCGTGAAATAACCAATATTTTCTATCTTGTAATTTGCGTTTAATTTAGGATCCAGAACTTTCACTATTATTTTATCATCAAATGTTTTGTACAGAAACTTGATTTTTTCTATATTTAAATCCAAATGTTGATTATAAATGTCTTAACCTTTGAGTACTTTTAATTACTTTTCCATCTTAACGATCTGTCTCCATAATTTTGTCTTATAAAACGATCTGCATCTCTCTAGACTTAAGCCTCCCACCACCTTTACGTCTCTACCAGATTAATCTCCATCTTCGTTATGTGAATTAACTTAAATCTATTTCTCTAACAGTCCTTGCCTCGAGCCTCTATATCTCCTTCAGCGTAGAACATCACAACTGTAATTAAATTATAATATAAATTTTATAAATAAAATATTTTAAATTAAAGCATATAAATCTATATATATGCTAAGCCATTATATAGTATTATAATATTATATTATATATAATATATTAGTATTAATATTGAGTGATGGACATTAAGTCGTCATGGCAAATTAATCGGACATATTTTTAAGATGTATCGTTCATTTTTTGCCGATATATTTGCAATAATTCAACAACAATATAGAATATTTGGGATATGTTAAAAACTCAATAATATACATACTATATTTATATATTATTATATATATTATATATAGTATATACTATAACTATATATATAGTATAATAATATATATATATATATATATATAATATATATATAGATATATAATATTCCATTTTTGCTTATGGTATTAGTGACAGCCCCAGTTGCCTAATGGTGATATTGTGTCTTGTTTTCTGCGGTTCATTTTTCCACTTCATGCTCCAGACAAATCTTGAGACACTACCCTTTTTCTCACATATATTTATAATTTCACACACTTTATCTCCAGCACCCCTCTCACAGCTCTACATTGAATGTCGTTATGACCTGCGGCGTAGAAGCGCCTATAGGGACACGCTGTTAGTTGGTTTGGCTGCCCACTGCACTACCTATCTTTTGCCAGGAATGTTTATGCATGCCTCGGACATGGTGGTTATCTCCGTGAGAGTGGCCTTCTATCTTTCAGCGATAATGTTAGTAATTTCATTTATGGTAAGTGGAATAGTAGAGGAATAATGTTGAGGGAGAGAAGGAGAGAGTATGAATTATTTAGGTAAGAAGGCAATTTTTGGATTTGCTCACGGTGTCATTGAAAAAATGTTGTGAAATGGATGAAAATGGTGTGGTGTGAAATTTGTTTGTGTTGGTGTGGAAACAGGATATGAGAGGGTGATTTAGATGGATGCATATTCGGATGAGTGATGTGTATATAGCTATGGGTACATTTTGTGTTGTGATTAGCTAATATTCTAAAGTTAAATTTAAGATTGTTGTGAAAGGATAAATATTTGGTGGTTTGCGAACGTTACTGGTCGTCGGGTAAGAATAGTGCGGATTTTCTGGATACATCTGAATTAGCTTTTGTATGGGTGAGTATATGAGATTCTATTCATCTTGTGCCACAGATACTGCCCATCCCAAGAGTTTTTGTTTTTTTTGACAGTTGTCACTTACTCACGGGCAGAGCGCGTATTCAGAGGGGAGGGTGTAGTTAGGCTCATATAAGTTGCACAGCTTCTGCCAAATGTAATTTCGTCATTTGAGCACACGCTGCTTTTCAAGTGAAGGAAATGTAATATTCAGATAGGAAATACCATAAAGATTGGATGAAGAAGATTGCACATGAACAGAAGGTGCGGATAGATTGAAAACCACAGCGAACTTAGACTGGATTAGCCAATGTCAACACAAAATGTGCACAGATCAGGCATCCTTGTGCTACGTAGGGGTCTGTAAAGTGGGTGGTGGCGCGAGTGATATTAATTCCTGTGCGGAATGGCACCTGCCGCTGCGGTACGGCAGGGCTGCGGAGAAGAGATAAAGTACGAACATCGCGCCGAAAAAAGATTCAAGTGAACTGGAAGTACAAAAACAATTGTATACAGTCATCTTTTGCCTTGACTTCGAGCCTCTGCCAAATAGCCTGGTGACTAATCGCATATATACCAAGCCCCCCCCCATAGTAGTATAAGCTAGGTAAACTCCAATATCATTGGCGGGAGAGACCCTTGCATAGCGTGACATACTGAAGAAGTACGAAAAAGGTCTCTGCAGTCTAAAAGAACTTTCATTTCCTTTGAGGCTTGCCTAGCTAACGCGTGTGGATTGTGAGTTTCCAAGAGCATTTTTTGTTATGTAAGATGCCAAGATGGGTTATATTGAGTCAACAGAAGAGACATGAGAAGGATATGCGTTAGAAATTTTTTTGCGATGAAGGAGAATTTTTGGTGAAGTTGGTGTTTTTAAAGAATGAAGTTTCTACAATGGTTTATGACGGTACCCAATCCGAAGTTCATCAGAGCAGCGGAGAATAGAATCGGACAAGAAAAGGCGAAGGCGAATATCTAGACTAGTAAAGAGGGAGTCAGTAATTATTATGTAGTTGAATAACTGCAATGGGTCGGATTTCGTCGATTCGGCATAATGATGGAATAAGTTATGAGGGACGTGAGGAAGACATTTAATGATAACTAGGGATATTAAAGAAGTAGAATATTTGATAACAGCATACCTGAGGAGCACCACTATGACACGAAATCAGAATCGCCATATAAATCAGCAACTAGCCGATCATGAGCCATTTGAGAAGTAATCTAAATAATTAATGCAAATAAAGAGTGAATTTCGCCCAAAGGATGGACTTTCGAAGACATGCAACTCGTCAACAGGCTCGTATATTGACCTGTGATCAACGCGCCACCAATCTCCCGTTGCCTATAGGAGCGATAAATACCATAAAATCGGGCTTAGAGTAGGATATGTATAGTCGCTGTAGATACTCCAGAACGCCGAAAGCCGTACTGGTATCGATGAGTTTCATGATGATTCTAAGAAGTGAGGAGGTTGGAGAAGGTGCAGAAGATCTTTGATATGAGATACAAGTGATGAGCTAGTGACGATTAGTTTAGATAAATTTGTCAGGACGGCTTACCTTTTTCGATAAAATGGGCTGGACATGTGTGCATATGCCTCATCACTGAGGAAGTGCACGTATTGAGAGTTAATGTAGTTTAGTTGATCGAGGGTGCGGGATCTGGCATCGTCGAACATACTTCCTCAAAACTTTGGGAGGAATATGCCATCCGGGCCACCAGCTTTCCTAACGTGCAAGTTCCATAGATCAAAAAGAGCGCCCAGCACCAGATCTAACCATCATATAAAAACATGGCAAACACCGCCCCACGCGCACTCACACAAACAACTGAGACCAGAAATGACCCGACGACCAAAGACCACCATGCAAATAGATATCGCCCGTGGTTAAGTGTAAATGGAAAAAAAAGGCCTTTCAGAAAGAAAAAATTAAACGCAAACCAACGGCTCACCGACAACCCTAAAAATAAAAAAAAAGGAGGAACAGGCAGTACAGGAGAAATCGCAATAGATGTTTTTGGGAAAAGACTGGAATCAGAAAAGATTGAAAATAGATAAAATACAAATTTCATGAAACCGGATTCTAATCCGGCAATATCCAAATAATAACTGCGAGATAAAATAAACGAGGGCATCGAGGTCGCCCTTCAAAAAATTTCAAATACTATACTCACTGTCAAACATAATAAGACCTAAAAATTGGCTACTGAAGCCGAAATAAGCGCGACATCGAACATGGAAAACTGCAGGAAAGATTAGTGAAGATAGTAAATATTTCTGCTCATTCATCTAACGATATTTACAGCTCCCTCTTATCCTTCTAAAAATCTATTAACATCCATTCGATTATTCCTTACTGAGTTACGTCCAATTTTGTTAGCCTCTTGCAAATTCTTAGGCTATCGTTTGCACATAGAATAAAGTAGAAAATTATTTTTTTTGTAACTCAAATAAATAATTATTATTAAAAAAGAAAAAACAAAAAATAAAAAACAGCCACTAGATCCTTAAGAAAGATCGTTACGCGGACCATAAACATATCTTCAATCATTTTCCATTTACTAAATACTTTTCATTTTCATTGATTAATTATTTATTTATTAGTATATTATTTATTATTATTATTATTATTATTTAATTATATTATAGATAAAAAACTTCCTTTTAACGTTTTTTATCCCTTTCAGAGGGAACACGGGGTGTACTACAGAAATTCCGTAACTTTATAAGGCCGTGCTAGTGCCCAAAGCCACGCCACTCAAGCGTGTTCGCGAGTTCGGTTTAAATTCTTACGCGCCCATGGTAAGAAAAACGTGCTACGCGGGAGGATTGGATACCAGTCGTCCTTCTTGTCAGAGTGTCGGCGAGTTCAACTCCTACCGCCACTAGCTTCTTCTTCTTCTTATTATTAATTATTATTATTTAATTGTATTATTATTATATTATTTATTATTATTTTAAGAGACTTATAGAATCAAAAATTTTGATCCGCTTTAAGATAATTTCAGGGGGTTGAGCCCCCTGACTACAGCCTTTATATGTATAGTATATGTATTATTATATATATAATATATATATATTATATATATATATAAATATATTATATTATATATATATATAGTATATTATAAAATATAAATAATATATATATAGTATATTATATAATATATATATAGTAATATTATATATATATATATATATAGATATATATATATTATATATATATTATATTATATATATTATTTATGATGGGACCGATCAGTGAAATTTTGCTGATTGACGATATGAAAAAATTAATATTTAAATTTTTTTTTCTCTCGTCTCTATTATTATATATATATATATATATATATATAGTATATATAATTATATACTATAAGTATTATATATAATGATATATAATATATATTCTATATATATATATATAATATATATATATATATTCCAAGCTTTAAGTTTTCATGTGGTTCAACCCTCCGATACTTATTTAAGAGATCAAAATTTTTGATTCTTAAGTTTTCTTAATAATATATATAATAATCATTAATAATATAATATAATATATCAACTAATAATATAATAATAATATTTTATTACACAATAATTAATAATAATAATATAATAATGATAATAATAAAATATACTTAATGAATATGAAAAGTATGTTATTAATGGAATGAGAGACATTTTGTGGGTTCCGTACAATTTTCTTGTCAAGCGCTGTTCTATATGATTATAGAAATATTAGACAGGACTAAATTAAGGTTTACACCGCTTTTGCAATAGATAGCAATTGGCTCCAGTTAGGAAATATTATGGATGAATAGAATATTTAAAGTTATAAGGAGGGAATGTAAGTCATTCGATGGGACTAGCAAGTTTCATTCCTTCTTCAGACCAAATCTTTCTCTCCTCTTAAACCATGGTTCATCGTGCTTGTTCTCTGGCCATCAGGCTAAGATACACGTGCGTTCGGAGTGGAAAAACTCTTGTTCTCCAATCACTCTCGCCAATTTTAATTCAGTCTAGATCGTGCAGGATACTTCTTCAACGACAAAAGCTGGCTTTCAATTCAAACTGTGAAAGTGCGCTATACTCCTTGTTTCCCTACTGACAAAGCTTTCGGCCTTTTGCCCAACATCTCTAGCATCATTATGGTAAATCTCCCATTTCCTCTGATGGTTCTGTTGTTAATTCCGCCAACTGAAAATGTCCATCTCTTTGGCCCGCTATTTTCACTAACGTCAACTCCTAGATCTATGTTCTGGCATTCTCTTCCCTCCTGCCTTCTCTTCTGCAGGGTGCCTATGTTTTGCCTGTAAATTACATTTGATCGGCGTTGTTAGGCCTGAAATCTATGGAGGATAGGAAGACGGGTGGCCCAGATGGCATTCCTTCCCCAAGTTTGAGTGAGTGTTGCTTCGTGTATCCTGCCAATACGTCTCAACTGATACTCCTATTCTCAATACTAGCACTTCCTCAGTGTTGGAATGCTCGCATATGTCAAACCTATTCCGAAATAAGGGGAATGTCCGCTCTGATCTGTCAAAACTATCGCGCTATAACGCTCTCACTTATTCTATCTAAGATCACTTTGAAATCTCTCAATCTCACTTCTTAATACTCTGAAACTCATTCACTTCTCTTCCTGATTATATAGACATTTTCGCCGAAAGAGAGAAGCGCCGTTTGTACGGCGAATCAACGACCTTGTCTAGCCATCGTCATTAGCATCCTGCAAATGACTAAGTGGTACGTGTGGTGGTTTTTAGTGTTTGCAGCAATCCCACTCCACCATCACTTTAGTTCCTTATATGACGGCAAGTGAAATACCGATGTCGCATATGTATTTTCTCCCCACACATTAGGATATAAGGGGAGTAGAGATGTTGTAAGATGTTGTCTAATAAGGATTGGATATAAGTAACTGTTGTATTATGTATGTGGAGGTATATAGGATGGTGTGTCTAAGATGTTGTCTGTAGGAGGTGTGGAGTATTGATCGCAGGAATAAGAAAGGCGAACCATTAAGGGCACTGGACTACGTCATAGCATCACCATAATCAAAATGGGTAAATATACATATATATTATATATATTATATATTATATTATGATAATTAAGTATAATTATATATTATATATATTATATATATATAATATATAGTATATATATATATAATAATTATATATTGAGAGGATGTACCGTATTAGTATGGATATCGTATCTGGCAGAAATACGATTTTTGAGGTATCGACTTTCGGCTGTAACAAAGTTTTAACATCATAACTTTTTGGTGAGGAAATTGTCCTCGTAAATATAACAAAAATACAAATGGAAGGTAACACAAAAAAAATTATTTTTATTTTTGACGCTGAATCTCACAAGAAATGACACTTGCGTTTTTTTTCTATCAATCGATACTTTGAGAAGTCTATTGGTATTTAGAGTTTTGAATTTTTTAAGGTTTGGTTATGAGCTTACACTGTAGGTACTTATTACAATTTTTTATTTGAAGGTTTTAATTTATGAACAGAAAACTTAAAAAAAGACTTTTAACTTACAAGATGCATACTATATTGACCCAAATTATAGAGTCAGATCCTTTTAATATCAAATACATGCTTACTTTGCATATAAAAAGTACTTTGATTCATTCGTGTTTCGATGTTCTTGGTGAATCATATGCTTCTCTTTATTAAAACCCCACATATAATCACCCATCATTGGAACTGATCCGCAACTTTCCCTGTGTTAAGTCGCCGCTCTTTTCATTTGTGTCTAGAACATCCTGGTGGATAGATTTGCTTTCACCATGTTCTCTTCACTAACGAATATCCCTATAACTTCTCTTAAAAATCAAGTCAAATGCGAGTGAATAATCGCACTTTTAATTGATGTGATCGAACACCGCCATTTTGTTTTTTTAATAACATCAAGAGCATGTTTTTATCACTTGTTGTAATTTTGGTGATCTTTATCAATTTCCTAAAAATCCCCTGAAGCCACATTACGTGAATGCCACACATGTGCATCATTTTCAATTTACTGCTTAAATCTTTTTCCTTCAATTTCAAGGTATAAAGTCATGTTTCAATGAGCTCAATCATCTCAATCAAAAGTAAAGAGAAAGACCTCTATATATATATATTATTCTATATATATATATATATATATATATATATATTTATATATTATATTATATATTCAAATATAGATATATATTATATTTATATAATATATGTAAGTATTTTCATTTGCTAAAAATAAAAAAGTACGTATGTTCCTTGAGGGAAATTACCAAAAAAAAACCCAATAATAAAAGGAAAAAACCTAACAAAAACCAACAACCCCCAAAATACCATAAAAAAAAAAAAAAAAAACAAAAACAAAGAAAAAAACAATAAGGATTAACGGGAGTGGTCTCTTCCATATTTCATTGGAAACTGGAGCGCTAATAGCTGGTAGTTTTATGTTTTGTATATTTAAGTTTTAAGAATATCATTTTCTTATATATTGTACATTTTATTGTCATGAGTTGAAGAGCTTAAAAAATAAGAATGCATTAGAAGTAACAATAAATAACAGAAATGCTTTAATTAGTTATAAAGATGATCATATTTTCATAAATTTAGTTAATTAACTTAGTAGATTTAGATTATAATACAAAAAGTTTTAGAAAGATTTTATCTCCAACTGCCGTAAAACTTATCAATCTTGGAAGTGGAATCTGTGTGGACGTTGTTTATTGTTCATTCAAGTAGGATTACATCGCTATTGTCGCAGAAGTTCAGAATTCTCCAATAAGCAGACAAACACTTGAAGATCAACATCAGATGAAGATAGTCCTGCCTCGTAGATTGTCCATACTTAATACAACAGTGGGTAAAAATTTAATTCTCGGAGTGAACATGGCTTTGGGGGGCTCATCACCTACCTTGAAGGTTTGTTGGCTAAGACCGCAACGTGAATATCTTGGCTGCACCCAAGAAGGGAAGCATATGTTTTTGGGACTTTTTACTAATGTTACGTTGCGAAGTTTGGAACTTTGATTAAGAAAATTACATTGAAAAATTGAAAGTTCACTTCTTTGGCTAGAACAACGACAAACCTGGGGCATGATAACCACCACTTGAATAAACTAACTATCTTGAATTGTCACTTTGAATCTTCAACTGTAAAGTTAATCTGCGTTAGGAACTTTCATCATACTGAATAGAAAAAGAGTTAAACACTCTAAGTTATGAAAATTCATATGATCACCATTGACACGAAACCAAAACCTTACCTATAAAACTTAGCCCGAATTTGTCATTTGAAGCAAGATATACTTTAAAAGATAAGTAATGTAATATTACGTTGAGTGTATTCACAGAACACACCACCTTTTGCTCGGGCTGTCTGAATATAAGTTCCTAAGCTATAACTATTTCATAGTTTATTAGTTTTAACTTACATGCAATTTTTTGCTGTGGGGGGAATTTTCCTGATTTATTCCTTATTTTTGAAATCCAGCTAATAACACATTTACATATATCTTAATTATTATTAATGAGCGACCAATTCATGACCTATTTTGTCCTTATAACTTTTTTCATATTAAAGTTGTTTTATACAGTAATCTTTCGTATCATCCCTGAGTTTTGTTCTTTTATTACTATTATTTTTACTATTTATTTGGTTTATCTAAAAATTTATTAAATCATTGCGATCTGCATACCTACTATTCATCAGAAAAAATTGAGTATTATTAAAAAAAAGAGGAATAAAAAAAAAAAAGAAAAAAAGATTCTTTTACAATCTGGCGTCATTGATGAATTCTTCACCCTGAGGTTACGTGGCTGCTCGCTCTAATCCTCAGGTCCTGCACAAATACCTTTCGTTTCCATGAAAGCCTGATACTTGGCTGATTGTCCGACGTCCTCCTCTAGTACAAGTTTGTTCATCATCATTAGAAGACAAGATTTAACTCCTTGAAGGTAGTCGTAAATATTATTCAGGTTTATTTATTCACATTTCACTGCATCTTTTCATAATTTTCACTTTTCTTCAAAAATATATATATTGAGGGAAATAACGCAATTCCGTGGACGCTACTTCCCCTTACATAATATATAAATATATATCACTATATATATATAGTATAGTATATATTATATACTATATATTATTAATATATAGAAATATATATTATCATATATATCCATATATATATATATATAGTATAATAATATAATATTATATATATATATATATATACATATAGTACGATGCTACCATTTATATTCGTTGATGGAAACATTACGTTCTGTCTTTTAATATGTCATGGTACTTGCCATGAAACAATTTTGCTTACCAGAAGGGTAGTGAAGGTATAGTGTAGTTTTCATTAAGAGGAACTGGGTTCTGGATGAGGGAATATCTGGGTATGGAATAGATTGCCTTCCTTTACTTTTTCCATATTTTGTAATATTCTACCTCGTATTATATAAGTGGCTAGTTCATTCTATGAGTGATCGTTGGCCTCTCCGCCATAATTCCTGTGGAAATAATGCCAGTCAGGTGCTTTTCTCTTGGTTTCCTCTTAGCCATCCTTCTAGGGTTCCTTTTACAATTTCCATCAGTTATTAGGTCAACCTAGTGTTAACATTAATGCACCAATCGAGGCATACCAAGTAGAACGCCTGACCTAGTCCATACTTGGTTCCTTCACAAGTTTTGGTGGGATTGGTCTTAAAAGCTACATATATATACACATCTAGCATAAAAAGTGAATTGCCACCGTTTTTAAACATGGTCGTACTTCATTTTACAATGTTTTATTCTATTATACTGAATCATCTGAAGAATTATAAAAGATAAGTTAAGAAGGGTTCTAACAATTTTATTATTAGTCATTGCACTAATTGTAGTCGTTAAACAATGGTATTATATATATATATATATAATATATATAGTATATATAATATTATATTATATAATAATATATATATATACTATAATATATAATATCTAAATATATATATATATTTATATATAATATAAATTATATTGTCTTATAACAGGGTGGAAAAGACAAAGCAACATAAAAAATGTAAAGTACATTGCCAGAAACACAAAAGCTTCTAATAAATCTCTACATATATATATATACTATACTATAAATATATATATATATATATATATATATATATATATATATATATATTATATATTATTATATATTATATATACTAATATTAATATATATATATATATATATATTATAATATATATATATTCAATTCCTTAAGCATGCGATTCCCCATAAAACATTAATGGTAACTGACTTTAACTCAGCGGCGCAGCGGTAAACGACCCACAAAATGTAGATGCGACATAATTTATGTTTTGCCATCTACTAATTTGTGTATTCAAAACATCGAAAACCATCATTGGAATCTGTCATAAAAAACTCGTATAAAAAAAACAAGTAAAAAAATCAAGAAGAAACTAAAAATTAATATTTTTTACATTGTGTAATAAACTTAGTTTCGATATATAAGGTTCTAATGAGGAATTTGTCTTAAGCTTAGCTGCCAACCCCAGCAAGATGGCCATCTTCTCGACGTGAAGCCACTTTCTAGAATGGCATTAAAGTGGCATATACCGACTGAGCTTGCTCGTGTGAAAGCAAAAAAGATGCACAGATAGTGGAATAAGCGCCTTATTCAGCAACCTTGGCGACAAGCACTGGATTAGGATGATTGGTGGCCTTTCCAGCAAAACAACTCTTGCTGAAGATGAAAGAGGATTGGACTGTATGTTAGACTTTAAGTTAATTTCTCATCGTAAATTTGCAATTGACTATCTCATTCCCTTCAAAGAAATCACCAAACAAGAGAAAACCTCATGAAAAAACTGTAAGAGAAGTCATCAAGACAATAGATAATTCAAAATTTTCAATCTGATGAAGAGAAGATGAGCTCTATGAAAAACATGGAGATGCTGCCTTCAGAAGAGCAATGCCTTTCATGTGTGCATGAAAATGGTACCAAGGTTTTCAATTACTATCATGCTTGCAAGCAAAATTTTTATCAGTGTATTATTGTGGGATTAAACACCCCCAACAAAATAGGGAACAGGCTCTCGCCAGATACTTAGTGAAGAGCTTTAAATTTTTGCAGTCACAATTTCTTGAGGAATTTTTTGAATTTGAGCTAATTTGAATAATATTCTTTCTTTATCTTTAAATGAGTGGATTAATTATTATAACTCGTTTCTTCTTCTTCTAGAGCGTATGCTTTTATTTTTTGTCTTTTTTTTCAGCTGATTACTTAAGGTCTTTTTCTTTTCAATTACTTTTATTCTTTATATGTGTAGCTAGTTAAGAGAATCTTTTTTGTGAATGTAATAAATGTTATAATAAATAATACACGCTAATAGGTAAACTTTGTTTAATACTTACTGGAAAAATTTAATGGAAAATATATTTTAAAATAAAACACAAACATTAAAAAAGTTATTAATATTTATATTTATTCATTTATTTATTCCTTTTAAGATAGATTTAACTAAATAAAAATGATAAATAAACTTGGGCAACAAACAAATATGAATGTCCTAAAAGATCTAAGATTGGTTAATGCAGACGGAATGCAATCCTGAGTTGCCTAGTCCAGTATACCATGTATATCTTATTATGTGGTGTATTCTTATTATATTATTTAAAGATCTGGTAGTCGGTATCGGCACCTAAAAAAATAGGAGTATAGTATCGCCCTTTTTCTGGTATTTGGTACAGTCCTAATGAATATATTTATAATATTATATATATTATATATTTATATATATATATATATATATATATATATATAATTAATTATATATATCTATATATATATAATTATATTACATATATATATAATATGATATATAATATATATGATATATTATATATATATTTATTGAGTTTTTTCAACATTATCCAGAAAAGTCTTAATATGAGAGGTTAAAAACTTATAAAATAGTGATGACTGAACATTAAAGAAAAAAAAATATATGCTGATTTCTTGCCGATATGTGACTAATCGTCCATCACAATAATAGTAACTATTATATAGGTTGGTGAAAAAAAACGGTTTTTTTTTTTTAATAGGGTTGTGAAATCAAAATTTTTTTAAATTTGTTTTTTTTTCTTGAACAAACACATTTTTTTAAAACCGACGGAATGTTTTTTTTTGTTTTTTTTTTTTAAAACTTACCTTTTTATGTATATTAAGTATGTCATTTATTATTACATGTAGTATCAATACCCTCTAGGCCTAAATATGACTATTAATATTGATTTTATATATATATACTATATATATTATACTAATATATATTATATATAATATATAATATAATTATATATATATATATTTTATATTATAATATATAATTATATTATAATATATATGTATATTATAAATATATTCATATTATATATATTATAATATTATGATTACGGTATATTATTATATATTATATATATATAGATATTACTATATATAATATATACTATACATATATAATATATTATATATTACTATAATATAATATATATATTATATATATATGGGTTGTCCCGAAAAACGGTTTGTTTTTTTTATTTTGAATAGGGTGTTGTGAAAAGAACAGTTTTTTTTTAATTTTTATTTTTGAAAAAACACTGGTTTGTTTTAAAAACAATGTTTTTTCTTGTTTTTTTTTAAAAATCTTGCAGTCTTCTAATGTAGTTTAAGGATATTTGAAACATTATTCAGTAGTACAGTTGACCTTTATAGTCCTAATATGACTATAAATATTGATTTTTATATATACAGGTGTAATATATATATATATATTATTATATATAGATATATATTATATATTATATATATATTATTAATAGTTATAATATAATTATATATATATTATAAAATTATATATATAATATATATAATATTAAAAACGTATATATATGATCAAAAAAAGGATTGTATAACAGGGGTTTTGGGGTGTCAAGAGAAAATGAGAAATGGTAGGTAAGTGATGGATCTGTGAGGGAATGAGGTATGGTGTAAGTAATTACTCTTCTTTAACACAAAGTAGCCATAAAGTATCTCTAGAGGATTGGTGTAGGTAGTAGATGGTATTGAAGTGAACAAGCTGATTGATTTTGTGTTGGTTGAAGTATGTGATGGGAAGTATGTGTTGGATGTTAAAAATCAGTGAGGGGTTTAGGAATGGGAATTATCGGATCATTTTGTTGTTATATGTAAATTTAAGTTAGTGGGGACTAGGATGGAGAGGAAGATGATACCGGAAGGAGAGGGTAAATATATTAAGATGAGAAGTTTGTGAACAAGGTAGGATAGAAAGTATTGTAAACGGCCGCAAGTAATCAGTTGAATGTGAAGCAAGTTGAAACTGATATAATCTCGAAGTCAAATGAAGTAAGCATATTGTTTATCACATGCAGTAAAGAATTGTGGTGTGGCTAAGTAGGAAGTAATAGAAAAAAAAATATAAAAAGGTGGCCATTAAACAGTGGGAAAAAGTTGGTTGAAATGCAGAATGAGTGATGCAGTTTGAAAAGTAATGTAACGAAGGCGTGTTTTGAATTGTATAATAAGCAAATGATGAAGTTCAAAAGAAAGATGCTTGGAATTATATAAGGAGGAAAATAGAAATGCTAAAAGGATTTGCATACGTAAGCAGAGAAAAGAAAGTAGGTAAATGAACTTGTGGAAAATATAGCAGGATAATGGCGAACATACAAGGGAATAGGAAGCTCATACTTGATAGAGCGGAAGGTTAAAAATAGATATTAGGGAACTGCCTCAGAATATTATAATGAATAGGATGTTTTTTGTAACTGATGAAATGGAATTTTAGGGGAGTGTGAAAAAGACACTTCAAAAAATTGTACTATTGCATGTATTTGAAGACGTGCCCTAATTGACAAAAAAAAACCTTAATGGGTCATGTAGAAATAGGTATTGGGATCGGAGTGATTGTGGAGAGAAGGTAAGGGTAAAGTTTCGTGTGTAAGTGGTATTATATGATATGTGAATTACTGGTCGAAATGATAGCAATGATACGGAGGCAAGATGGTGATTGATGGATTTGGAAGTGTAATAAAGCGTTTATGGAGGGAAGAGTTCCGAGGGATTGGAGGAGACCAGTAGATAGACCCTCATCATTATATAAAGGTAAGGGATATAAAGGGAACTGTAGAAATAAGGGGAATAAGTATTGAGTGTTGTATTGGGAAAGATATTATGCCTGGTATTTTGTTCATGAAAGATTGCGCCGAGTGGGACGAAGACTGATTGGTGAAAGAACTAGAGGTGCGTTTAGGAGTGGTAGAGGTAGTGATATATCTAAATATTATAAGCATTGATTACAGATATGAGAAAATGAGGGAGAAGAACAATATAATTGTATTTTAGGTTTTTATTGGATTTGCAACAGGGTACAGGGTTTAATAGGAAAGCTTCTTGGCAGGTGTCAGTGAAGGTTGTAAGTGTTGGCTGGTAAAGCTATCTGAATGGATATCATATGAAGAATGTATGACGAGTATTAGTGAGGCAGTGTGTAAGTAATATATAATGGTCGTCAAAATGATTGGTTAAGTAATTAATAGCGATGAGGCATGCGTTGTGTCTTATTGTTATCCTGGTTATTTCAATTTGTCATATGGAATGGGTTATGAAGAATTAGAGGGTGGCGTGAACAGGAAATGGTGTTAAATGATGGAGAATGCAGCTATGAATAAAATAAAAAATGAATCTCATGGCGTGCCCTACCTAATTATGATTGCGGTGATTCTTTGGCTTTGTGTGGCGAAATCTAAAGAGTTTGAGGAGGATGGTAGAGAATTTGGCAAGGGTGTGTAAAAGGAGGGTTTGATAGTAAACGTGATAGAGTAGATGGTTAGGTTGATGAGTAAAACAGTCATCATGGTGAAGCTTTGTTAGATGGTGAAGCAGCTGGAAGCAAGTGTCTGAGTTTTAATATTTGGGATATATGTTGTGGGAATGGCAAGAAGGTGGCTGGTTCAATAAAATCGTTGGTGAATGTATCCGGGACTATTAGTCTTAGAGGCTAAAGGTCTCACATGTACGGTATTTGTTTACTGTGTTATTTGGTATACGTAGTTGAGACTAGGTCGGAATAAGAATTTGACCTAAACTTCAATGTGTCAGATGGACACTCTAGGGACACTGCTAGTGTGGAGAAGATTGATGAAATAAATGAGGAATGAAAGTATTAGAGCGTTGTGTGGTGTGAAGAAATGGGTAAACGAGAGATATAAAATGAAAATAGTGCTTGAGAATGTTGGTTCATGTGGATAATAATATTGATAGTCAGTTTTAACGCGGATGTATACGGTGGCGAGTGTTTTGAGAGACCAACCGCTGGGAAGAAGAAAAAGTTGATTGAGCTCATAACAATCGGAATGCTGGAAGGACAGAAAATGTAGTGTTTGGCAGTAGCGAGACATAAGGTGCAATAATGGAGAATGCGCGGGTTTTGTTGAGGGGGTTGTGGTTGTGGCGATCGAACCTGTGGTCATTGGGATTGAACGCTTAAGAACTGACTGAATTTACACAAGTGAAGTGTCTGGTCTGCAGTCCCATGTAAGCTATAGGGGTAGAAATTGTCGACTGAGACGAGTGCTTACTAATTAATGTTACAGAGGGGGGGGGGGGGGGCTAAGGCTGGGCTTCTTTTCGACTTTTTGTCATTATTCTTTCTACCTTGCTGTTTCCGGTTTTCCGATGCCTGTTTACGCCACCATTACCACCATCTGGGGAGAAAAAGGTAAGAATGAAGAATATATAATATAATATATAATATATATATAATATATATTATAATATATATATAAATATATACTATTATATACTTATATATATAATATATATATAGAATAAATAATTAAAATCAGATCAAAATGAAATGTAAAAATTTCTTATCCCAGATATAAAAAAAAAATTTACTAATAATTGAAATCTACTGTTATTTAATATTGCATACCTTTTTAAACAGATTATTTACTGTATTTTAATGTTAAATACCCTAAAAGACTTAACCACTGAAAAATAATAGTATTTAAAAAAACCAATAAAAAGAAAAAAAATTTTTTTTTTTTTTTAAACGAACAATTTTTTTTTTAATCCCAACCCTCCTGATGATATATATGATACTTAGTGTTAGCATCCGATATCAAAATTTTAAGTCGATAGCGCTGATAATCCTGATACAAGTACTCCACAATTTTTTCATATGCCGATACCGCGATAATCCGATATCCGATACCGATATCACTTAAGATTCTGTTTTTTTTTTGCCAATTAAAGATATATTTACTCCTATAAATTGGCCTAATATATATATATATATATATATATATATATATATACATATAGTATAATATATATATATATAGTATAATATATATATATATGAATATATATTATATATATATATGTAATCTGTATATCGTCAGTAACTGGTTTAACGAAACCATAATATTCTCTACACTGCGGCGGTACCCAGGCCTAGCTTCGCGAGAACTTATCGTTTTAAATGTGGCTAGTAAGCATTACGTGGACTTCATCACGTTTATTAAAATTAAAATAGTTTAACAAATTATATATATATATATATATATATACTATAATATATAATTTATATATAATATATATAATATTATATATATATATATATATATAATATATATATTATATAACTCCACTGAAAGAGGCAGATCTCTCGGCTCTATTTCCTCTCAACTCAATCTCTGGATGTATTCTGGCATTTACCTCCTTTCCTCTCAGACGTCCTAGCTTGTCTTGCCTGTGATACATTGATCGGTACAAGGGCTTCTGAGATTCTATGATACGTTAGGTAAGGTGCCCGGATTGGTCATTCTCCCTCGAGTTTTGGAAGGAATTTTGCTATATCTGGTGCTGACCCCGCTCGTCCTCGTTCAGAACTGTAATATTCTCTATGTTCAATACTTAGACTTTCCCTCAGTGTTGGAACGCGCATATGTCCAATCTATTCCGAAAAAAAAGGAGCCGCTCTTGATCCTTTCTAACAAATATCGTCTCATTTTCATAATTGAGGAAAGTTAAAAATCTTTTTGAAAACCTTGAAAGACATCTCACTTCTTAGACCATCTGGGAATCTCATTCTCTTCTTTTCCGATTCGCCAGTACTGCTCTTCGGCTTCAGTCTACTGGCGATATACTTTCCTATTAAGCCGATTTTATGGTTTCGCTCTTTCAGTAACTAAGTCGGTGGAAGACTTGCGTGGTTGGCTTGACTATATTCCATACAGTTTGAAAAACCGGTATAGGCACGTTCGTTCAGCTTTCTAGCCGTCCCCTGCGCTTTGGGTTTCCTCCTTCTCTTTGCTTCTATGTCTATGTCCTTCTTCATCAGGTCGGTCAATATTCGGCTGTGTTTAATGGAGCGCTTCTTTCCTTTTCTGTCAATAGTGGTGTCCCTCAGGGTTCGGTCTCTATCTCCTACTTTATCCTACTTTTTTTCATCTAAGTGATCTTCTCACGCTGCACATCTAACTTCTATCTCACCTCATCTGCCGAAGACTCGAATCTCCTTCATTCTTGCTTCAACTCAATTTCAAATCTGTCTGCTCCTCTCCTTTTAACTCTAGATAAAATTGCCTCTCGTCTAATCTTTCGACTTTTCTCGCTGATTTCTAATTAGTAATTTTCCGAAGTGCGGGTCGTCTTTCAACCTTGTGAAATCATTGTTTAAGAAACCCAGACTTCCTTACATAGAATTCCGCTCTCTAAAACACCTTCCCAACTTCTGTTATCTTATTCTTTCGACGTGTTCTCTCCTCATCTCTCCTGTTGACATATAATAAACATCCTTGGCTTAAACATATAACACAAAAATTCTTGGAAACTCACATCACAACGGTTCTAGGGCGGCCTAAGAAACCGGGAATTCTGTTTAGACTGCGAGACTTTTTTTTTCGTCTTCTCATTAATGTGCTTGAAATTCCTTCGATACTTGTGGAGTAATGTTCTCATGATCTGGGGGGGGGCGGCTCTGGTTTCCCCCTGCTTTTTGGAAAAGTCCGAGTTAAGAGGGCCAAAAGGCCCCCCTCTTTTATACATAACTGTCCTGTATTTTCCAGTTCACTTGACCCTCTATCTTTGCGCGCGATGTTGGTGCTGTTTTCTGTGTTTTTTTTTCTTATATGGTACTCGCAGCGGCATGATGCTGCGAGGGAGCTTTATCTTGACCTTCGCGTACCACTCTCACTTCTTACGTCGCCCTCGGTGGAACTAAAGGGTGCTGTGCTGCACATGAGGTTTGGTTTGTTGAGTAGGATACTGCCAGCTAGTTGCTGCGAGTGGCTGTCCTGTCTTTGTCCCTGTCATCCTCTGTTCTGTGGATCTCTCCTCTTCATCTTCTGTGTTTCCTGCTGAAGTTTATCATGCCCTAACTTTAAAAGCCTGCGTCCTTTGCTCATCCGCGTTTTTGCGCTATTGGATGAAATTTTTGTGGCGTTGCAACGCTCCCTCCTGAATTAGGGCCCTCTGCTCGGATGTGTGTGACAAATGTAAATATGATATTTTATATAACTATATATATGTATATATAATAATATATATATATATATATATATATATATATATATATATATATATATAATATATATATATATATATAATATAATATATAATATACGAGCCGTTTTCGTTTTTGCATTTGTGCTTTACGAAACGTAAGAAATGCTCAAGTTTTCGTTCGTTTTGTCAAAATTACCAAATATAATGGTAAGAAATGGCTCACCAAACGTCTTAGGAATTTTCCTTAATTCTGCTTTAAAGGTTGCTATTCTCGTGTGCTGTTGCCTGGAATTTATAGCACGTTCTACGAAAATATGTTACTAGCAAATCAGATTGGCGGCGTGGTAGGCGCCCTGTCTGATATGTGATAAAGTTGCTTGGTCAATAAAATCAACGCTTTAATGCTAATTTCTTCGTCAATATGGTTAAACCTTCACAAATAGTTTGATCAATTATTTGTAATGAAAGAACCATTGTTATTTTTTTCTGTTATTCCAAATCGATTTCTCATTTCATACACAGATGATTCCAATTTAACAAAACAAAAGTATTTAGAGAGTTGCTGTTCTCTGAGATGCCTTAGCACGAAACTTCTGCGGTCGTTTAAACCAAGTAAGAGAATTCTTGCTAAAACTGTGAGCAATCTCTTGATCGGAGCGAAGCAAACTATGACAAAAACGAATTGGTCATTTAATTAAAAAGCAAAGAAAATACTAAAATTTAATTCTATCGTAAACTCTTCGTATTTATTATATTATGAGTTTTTTAAAAGGAGAAATAGAACATAAAGCATAAAAAATTTTTAGTTTCCCCCAAGTAAACATTAAAGGTGGGCTTTCTAACTTCTATTTTGATCGCAAGCACCACTAATTACCCTTTACTTGTGACTCAAATTCTTTATTTCTATCTCCTTTTAATTCATTAAAATTGCGGCCTATAGGCCCAGCATATACAGGAGTCCTTTGTAAAAAGCTATATTTGTTTCTGATTGAAGTTATTTCCCATAAAAAAATCACCTTTCCCGCCGTTAAAATTTTCCAGCTTTAATCTTATCTCCTCTAAATTTTGAATAAACGGTGTTACATTCGTTCTCGATAACACATTATTATCGCCCTAAAACTATTGCATAGTGATGTCCTACAACTTCCTGTTACGCTCGGCTTCAATTACAGTCAATGAATCTTCACTTTAATAGAAACATCTTCAAACAAAAACGATTTCCACAATGCAACAGGTTTCTTTGAGGCACTTGGAATTGACAACAACAACTCAGTTGGCAGTTTCATTAAGATTAAAGAAGCATCTCCCACTGAATCTGAAGGTACACATTCCGTTTACAAATAATAAAAAATTGGGGTGCCCCAGAGTAAGGCGACGTTGAAGGTACTATAATCTCACGTAAAATCCGCTCCGTTGGCTCTAACTGACACATGGACATTTTCTTTCGAACTACATCGTCCCATCACTCAGTCCAGAGAATGTTAGCTGTCAAAGATCCTATGGAAAGACCTCAATTGACACCGCTATATTCCTTCAATAAATTAATCAATGTCTTCAAAATGCTTTTTAAAAAGAGAAGAACTTAAACATGGAAAATCTTTAATAACTAAAAAGCACTTAAACCTACACTTAAGATATCATAAGACGACTTCTGCTTGGCATCTCCTGATTGCTGAACTAAATTTCTCGTTTCTCGTCAAAAGCGAATCACGATGATCTTACGAAAGGTTTTTGAACTTTTGTTTTAATATTTCACACATTGGATGAAAATTTCAAACCTTTTTTTATTGTGTTGTTTTTATCGAAAATTGTGAGCCCGTCGATTTCGGTAATAAACAAAAATAAAAAATATAAAACATTAGCAATAAAAAATATTACACACAGTTTATTTACAAAAAAATTGATCAACTATTGTGATCGGAGTTAATCGATTGGAAGAAATTAGATTCAAGATTGAATTGAGTGAAATATTCATCAATTCAAACGGGCCTATGCAACGCCGTCATTCTTTTTTGTTTATCACTTTTCGTAAAAAACGTACAAATTTTAGCAATCAAGGAAATAGTCAACTTATAGATATTAGGAAATTTCCTTAGAGTTTGGTAAGGCATTTCCTATACGAATTTGCTAATGTTTTAAGGCAAAACGAACGCAATACTCGAGCCAATTTCTTCGTTTCGTAAGCACAAGATTGCTAAAATCGATAAACGTCTATACTTACATATGAGTGCGGTAAGTATAGACCTACGGAAATTAAGTTCAGACAAATTGCGAATATATATATATACTATATATATATATATATATTATATATATATATATATATATTATATATATATATATATAAGTATATAAGTTATATATATATATTATATATATTATCATAGAATCCTCTTTAAAAGACGCAAAAATGGTGTGTATCGGTTTAAAGGTATCGGGCAAAATTGTTGCCCGTATACGATTACGATACTTACTACACTCAAATATTCCCGAGTACCAATACGATATCGATTACTCAAAACGACCGACTACAACCGTACCCATACTGTACCATGGTATGTGCATCACTAATTATATAATATATAATAGATAATATTATATTATATATATATTTAATATTATATATATATTATATATAATATATAATATATATAGTAGAGGGTGAACTTAAAATAATTAGGATGTGGCGCGCCTAGTGAATTATGCCGTAGCCGGATACCGATATTCCGGCTAAGAAGTTACCGGTAATTCCGGTCGGGATATGGATTATGAATGATGACATTACGCCGATAGCCGGTATTGACCGGATACCGGCAGTCTGATTATATAGCGTCGGGCGGGGTGACTAAAAAAAAATTTTTTTGCTCATCGTGGTAGTAATACAAGTTTTATTTAGATTATCTTTTAATTCTAGAGAGTTTTAATTTACAAAAATATATAAATTAGGCTCTTTTCCTTCATATTTTCATTTTATGAATGAGAAAATGCGATTTTTTTTTTTAACTTTGTTTTAAAAGAAAAGTAAGGACAATTTAATCTTTATAGTTTTTTCAGTGTAATACGTTGGTATGTTAGCTTTAAAACTGGCAGAAACCTAAATTTTTGTTCAACAACAGTGCTGTAGTGGCTTAAATCGCTGGCCAGAACTTAGGCCCGATCCTTCCCCCTCCCCCATATAAAAATTGATAGATCGGGGTATAATTTGGGCCTACCTTTGTTATTTCTTCTTTATGTAAAAATATATAAGGAAAACAAATTTATGGAAATAGTGGAGATTTAAGATAATAATTAAATTATTTACTAATATTAGTAAAATTAAGAATAAAAATGATATTTATATGAAAATATACATTTCAAAAATCAAGTGATCAAATTTGCTCCCAGAAGTGGTGGAACATTGGGCACACATTTTTTATTCTTATTTTTAAGATTTATCTATTATGAAATTTTAATTACTTATTACTTAATTTAATATAATTATAAACAATTTCTATATTAGTAAATATTAAAATAATAAATTGAAATTTATACATAAAGAGGAATTTAAAAATGGCCAATTCACCCCACAATGGTGGCCGATTCACCCCTTCAAACTAATTATATATCATTTTATGTAAAAACTTTAAAAAACTATGGTTATTAGAATTACATTTATTATTTTTTGTGTGCTTTTTACCTCACAACAATGGAAAATTTTGCAGAAAAAAAAAGTCAAAAAAATTATATTAGGGGAAAGGGGGAGACGAAGTTATATCCTCAAAAGTTTGGGGTCACGTCACCTCCCGCCCGAGCTATACGGGTTTTATAGTATCTATATATATAGTAATTTTATATATATATAATATTATATATTAGTATATATATATATTATATAATATATATATTAATATATAATATATATATATATAGATATATATATTAATCTTTTTGTGAATGTTGATATAGCGTATACCCGATTAGGGTGCACTCCTTATCAAAAAAAACAACTATAAAAATCTACAAAAAAACTAATATATTTGAATTTAGCGTACATTGTTATGCAAGAACTACAATAAAGAAATATAATTATTTTTTTAAAATACATAAGTCCAAAAATGTATTTATAGTATCGCTACGTTCAAACTTAATTTAAAACATGATGCGCGATAAAAATAAACGGTTTTTCCACTTAATCTTTTCAATTATCTTTAGGGGAAACTATAAATAATGGCAAAATTAAAACAATTAAAAAAATTAAAAAATAAAGTTAATATTAAAATTGAAAAATTGAAAGATTGCATTACTAGTTTCGGTTTAGGTTTCAGGTTCAAGTGTCAGGATCCATCAAAAAAATTTAATTACTCTATGACACATTCTATCTATCAATAGAGAGAGAGGTGTGTGCTGGTGCTTGCTGTTCGGTGTGTGTCGTGTTGGTGTTGTGTGTGTGTGTAGCGCGCGTGCGTGTATATTTGATAACATGAAAAGACAAATATTTGGGTGGGACAGTCATGTACTTTTGGAACGCGATAAGTATTTTGGGGGAATGATAAATTCGTACTGAAACCTATTCTATTATTATTATTACTTTTCTTTTAAATTTCAGCTTTTTTTTATTTCTTTCAATTTTCACCACATATAAATGTTCGCTATTTTCAAAAATGTATTCAGTTTTTATCTATTTATCAATAGTTTTTTTTTTAAACATAATTGGACTTAACGTTCTGGAGGCTGACCTAGTCATAGTATATATATTGTATATAATATAGATATATTATATATTATATATTAATATTATATATATTATATATATATATATATAATTATATATATATATATACTTATCAGAGTGGACGTCGCATATTCGCGGAATAGCCCAAAGTTAATTAAGGAATTGCAATTGGCGATAATCTGGAAAATTGGTTTGTGGAATACCAGTTAGCGGAATGCCTATATTTCATTCCGCAGTTAGAGACTTACAAAGAAAAAATTGTGAATAGTTTTTCAGTGAATCCAAATTGTACGTCCAAACAATTTACAACGTGGCCTTCTGTACGTTTGTGATAGCAACAACCGAAAAATATGCTGTTTTTTTTTTTTTTTGTTTTTTTTTTTTTTCAAAGGATGTCTGTTTTATAACAGGTTCAGAAGAATGTGTAAAGCAGAAATTATCAATATATAGATATATTGAGGTGTGTACTATTAATCGAACCGATTGTCTCAATTTCGATAAATATTTAGTTCTCGATTGCTCCTATAATTATAAAGTCGAATCTCATTGACCATTGTTAGTTACGTAGCAACATACTTTTCTTAAATAGCAGACGTATATTTTATTTCCACGCATTGCATTTTACTCAAGTTGTGCCCTGACATTTCGCTCTGATGTTTTATATTTTATTTCATGAATGCGCTGGAACATTTGAGAAATATAATATTCCGTGTTTTTTTTTTTTTTGTTATAATTTTCTGATCAATCTAGTTTATATACGGTAATATAATACATACCTAAATATTTATATAGCTAGTGGTAATTACTTATTTAGTTAATTAACAATACTTAAACGTTGAGATATTTAAAGATTGGGTGGTGGTAAAAATTGCATTAACATCTGTCTTGGTAGCTTAATTCCAATAATATAATATTTTTTCTATATTATTTTAAATATTTTTATAATATAGTTAATTATAATATTTAATATTACCATAATGTTTGTTACCATAATTTATGAACGTGTCCATCCACAAATATCAATCTAGATAATAAATTGAATTGTAACAGTTCAACATTAAATGAAGAATCAAATAGCATTGATACATGGTACCACATTCAAAATCTAAACAGTATATTATTTATATATATATATATATTATAATATATATATTTATATATATATATTATATATTAGTATATATATATATATATAATTATATAATTATAGATATATATTATATTATTATATATATATATACTATAGATAATATATTTATATATAATTATTTTTCAAATTATTTGGTAATTATTTTCCCCAAACGAAGAACACTCCTAGGGATTCGTAACTTAATCCGGTATCCGGTCCGGATAAAAGATAAGTCGGCCGATACCGAGTAGTCCAATAAATTGGCCGAATAGGCCCGGAATATCCGAATAGTTGTCCGGATTCCGGCCCATCCTAATATTATATATAGTAGTAATAGTATAATTTGAGAGAGAAAGATGGAGAGAGAGAGGAGAGAATCAAGGAGAAGAGTAGAGAGAGAGAAGAAGGAGAAGAGAGACGAGAGAAGAGAGATAAGAGAGAGAGAGAGGAAAGATGAGAGAGAGAGAGAGGAGAAGAGATGTAGGAGGATGAGAGAGAGAGAGAGAGTAGAGGAGAGGAGAGGAGAGAGGAGAGTAGAATAGAAGAGAGAAGAGAGAAGAAAGAGAGAGAGAGAGAGAGAGACGAGAGAGAGAGAGAGGAAGTAGAGCAGAAGACAGAGAGAAGAGAGAGAAGAGAGAGAGAGGTAGAGAGAGAGAGAGAAGAGGAGAGAGAGCAGAGAGGATAAGCTTTCGCCGAGGAGAGAGAGAGAGAGAGACGAGGAGAGAGAGAGAGAGAGAGAGAGAGAAGAGGGAAGGAGAGAGAGAGAGAGGAAGAGAGAGAGAGAGGAAAGAGAGAAAGAGATGAGAAAGGAAGAGAGAAGAATGATAGAAACTGGTATAAATATATCAAAAATAGAGAGCACGAGAGAGATAGATGAGAGGAGAGCGATAGCAGAAGAGAGCAGGAGAAGGAGGAGAGAGAGAGAGAGAGAGAAGGAGAGAGTAAGAGAGAAAGAGGAGAGAGAGAGAGAGAGAGGAGAAGGAAAAGATAAACTTCAGAAGACTTCGGTACTTGAAGAAATATTTTGAGAGTGAAACAGAGAGAGAGAAAAAAAACATAGAGGTGTGAACTTTGGGTGTATTAAGTGACGAGAATGAGAAAAAAAGAATAGGAAAAAAAGATGAGAGAAGAGAGGAGAGTAGAGAGAGAGATGTCAGATGACGAGAGTAGAGAGGCGGAAGTTAATATAATAGTGTGGAATATATTATCAAGTAGATAGATGGTAGTCATTTTAAGAATATATGTAATAGAATACTCCTAACCACATTACTGAGGATTTGAATGTTTGTTTGTGTATATGTAAAGAATATTTCATTAGTTGAAAACCTGTTTTATAAAAATTAATAACTGGTCTAAAATTAACGCTTTTTCTTAATTTCACATAGCAATTAGACCTTAAAAGTATCGATTTTTCTAAATTCTCGAAATATGGAATTAATTAATACATGTTAATATTAGATTTTCTTGTGTTTGAGTATGTGAAAAGATAAGGTGTTTCATTGATGCAATTTCAAAAAGCAGAAACAGAAAATTGATATTTGAGAAGTATTATATTGACGTTATTAATGAAATTGTAATAATAATAGTTTTAATACAAATATGTTTAGTTGAAAACTGTTGTAATAAAAAGAATTGTCAACTCTTAGGAAATTAAGCTTTTTCTTAAATATTCACATTACAAATTTGGAACTCTTAAATGTACGGTTTTCCTATTTTTATTTGTTTTGAAATTTGTACTGTGGGAATCGCGAGTGTTAAAATGAATTTGCTCGTATATCAAATGAATTTTTTTCATTGAAATGCTATTAAAAGCGAATAAGAGATTTAATTTGTTAATAGTTGTTAATTGACGTTTTTAATGGAATTAATAATTTGTTTTTAAATCAAATATTGTCCAGTTTGAAAATTTTTTAAAAATTATAATCTAAGATAAAATGTTTTATTGAAAAGTTTCAACGCTTCCCTTTTCACCAAGAAATGTATTAAAAGGTAGATTTTTCCTAACCTAAAAATAGATGGTTAGAGGAAAGATTCTTTTATCCTTAAAATTGAGTTTTTTAAAGGTATTTTTTCAGCATTTGAAAATTAATGTGTTTCATTGAAGTTCAAAAAGAAGAGAAGTAAATTTATTAATATATTTAGGTGTCTTAAATTGACAGCATAGAAATAATGAAATTGCAATTTGTTTTTATATATCCAAATATTTATTAGTTGTGAAACGTTTTATAAAAATTTTTAACTGCTAAAAGACGCTTTTTTCTAATTTCCCAATTACAATTTAGAACTCTAAAGTTACGGATTTTCCTAAATTCGACATTTGATTATTTTGTTAAATCTAAAATTGAGTTTTTAACACGATTTTTAGCATTTGAAAAATATGTGTCTTGAAATGGCGTTCATAAACGGAAGAGAGATTTATTATTGTTTTGGTGTCTTAACATTGACGTTTTTAATGAATTTAATAATTTGTTTTTTATATATCCAATATTTCATTAGTTGTGAACCTATTCTTAAGATAAAATGTTTAACTTCTAAAATTAGCTTTTTCTTAAATTTTCACCTTCTACATTTAGAACCTCTAAAAGGTAGATTTTTCCGTAATTCCTCCAACATTGTGAATTATGTTTGGGTAACTTAAAATTGGAGTTTAAGGTTTCAGCATTTGAAAAAATAATGTGTTTCATTGAGATCTATTTTCAAAAAGCGAAAAGAGGAAATTATTATAGTTTTAAGATGTCTAATTGAACGTTTAATGAAATTTCAATATTGTTTTTACTAAGCAAATAAATATATCATTAGTTTTGAAAACCTGATTTATAAAAAAATAACTTCTAAAAATAAGCTTTTGTCTTAAATTGTTCACATTTACAAAATATTCGTGACCCTCTAAAGTACGATTTTTGTTCCTAAATGTATACATATGAAATTATTTGAGTAATCTTAAAATTGAGTCTTTTAACGGTATTTAGCTTGAAAAAAGATGTTTTTCATTATGAAATGCTATTCTCAAAAAGGCGAAAGGCGACTTTATTAATTGTGTTGGTGTGTAAATTGACGTTTTTTATGAGAATTTTCATATATTTGTTATTTATATACAATTTTATTAAATTGTGAATAACTGTTTTAATAAAAAAATTGTAACTTCTAAATGGCCTTTTTACTTAAATTTTCAATTTCTTAAAAGAAGAAAGTAGAATTTTTCCTATTTCCATTTGAGATTATTTGGTAAATCTAAAATTGAGTTTAACGGATATTTTCAGCATTTGAAAAATATGTGTTTCGTTCTTTAAAATAAAAAAAGCAAAAAAGACTTTAATAGTTTTATATGTTCCAAATTTACTTATTTTAATGAAATTTCATATGTTGTTTGTAAACATACAAATATTTCATTGTTTTGAAACCTGTTTTAATAAAAAATTTTAACTTCTAAAATTACGCTTTTTCTTAAATTTTCCCGTCGGGAATGAGAATTTGTCGAAAGTAGATTTTTCAGATGATTGCCAGTTTTTAATTATAGTTGCAGTCTGGCATTGAGATTGTCAACGGTCTGCAATATGTCGCACAATTCTAAGTCATTGAGATACAAGACCAAAGAAGATACAGAATTTGAATAATTGTTTAGGTTATTAAACAAATTGCCGTTTCTTAATGAAAGTTTCAATATTTGTTTGTATTAACAATATTCATTAGTTGTAGAACCTGTTTAATAAAAAATTATAACTTTTAAAGATGAATGACTACTCCTTAATTTTCACTTACAATTTTCTGAAAGAAATAAATTAAGAGTTTGCTAAATTTTTTTTTAAAAGTTTTTATTAAGTCAAAATTGCATTTTTGACAGTGTTTTCAGCATTGGTGATATAATGTGTTTCATAGAATTGCAATTTCAAAGCAGAAAAGGTAAATTATTATAGTTTAGGTGTTTAATTGCAGCTTTTTTAATGACTTCACTATTGTTTTTATATACCAATTTTTATTAGTTGTGAAACCTGTTTATAAATTTTTAAATTCTTAACCGTACGTCTTTTCTTAAATTTTTACATACAATTTAGAATCTATAACGTACTTTATTTTTCCTAATTTCAATTTGAGAAAAATTGAGTTTCTTAAAATTGAGTGTTAAACGGTTTATTTCAGCATGGAAAAAAAAATAATGTGTTTCATGAAATGCAATTTCAAAAAGAGAACTAAATTTTTTATTTTTTACAGGTGTCCTCTAATGAGGATGTTTTTAGGATAGAATTCCGATATTTGTTTTTTATATACCAAATAATTTAATTATTTCAAAACTGTATAGCAATATGATCACTTCGAATATTAAGCTTTTCACTTAATTTATCACATTTAAAATTATGAAATCTGAGTGTAGATTTTTTCTAATTTCAACATTTGAAATTAATTGTAAATCTTTATTTTTGATTTTTAAGGTATTTTCACATATTGAAGAAGATAAATGGTTGTTTCATTGAAATGCTTCAAAGCAAAAGAGAATTATGTTTGATTCTTAATTGGTTTTTGATGAACATTCAATTTTGTTTTACATACAATATTTCATTAGTTTTGACAACCTGTTATAAAAAAATTAACTTCTGAGCTTTCGATTTTTTTCAAAAAAGTTACATTCCAATTTAAATTACATTTAAAATACGATTTTCTAGATGTTACATTTGAGAAGGAATTTGTGATTAAAATGGTATTTAACGGTATTTTCAGCATTTGAAAAAAAATGGTTTATTAAATCATTTCAAAAAGTCGAAAAGTAGTTTTAGTATAGTTTTGTGGAGTTTAAATTGGACGTATTATGGATTTCAATATTTGTTTTATATACCTAAAAATTTCATTAGTTTGTGAATACCGGTTTAGTATAAAAATTTAAACTTCTAAAATTGCGCTTTTTCTTAGATTTTACATTTCCAAAGTTTAGAAACTCTTAAGAGTACGATTTTCCTAAATTTCATCTGAAATTATTTGTAAAATCTTAAATTGAGCTTTTTTAATGAAATTATGGATTTTGAAAAAATAATTGTTCGAGAATATTATTTCAATAAGCAGAAAAGGTTGAATTTATTACCTAGTATTTAGGTGTCTTAATGACGTTTTTTATAGAAATTTCAATTTTTAAACAATTTATTTTTAAGGAATAACTGTTTTGAATAAAAAATTTAACTTCTAAATTTAGCTTTTCTTAATTTTCATTACAGTCTAATTCAAATATTTCAAAAGAATTGCTGTATGATTAACTCTAAATTTTTTTGCGTTAAATCTTAATTAAGTTTTTAAACGGTAGTTTCACATTGTGAAAACTATAATGGTGTTTCATTGCAAAGCAATTTAAAAAGCAAAAAAGAATTAAATAGTTTATGGTGTCTAAATTTGACGTTTTTTATGAATTATATTGTTTTTATTAAAATGTTAGTAGTTGTGAAAACCTTGTTTAAATAAAAAATTTTAACTTCTGAATTTACGCTTTTCTTAAATTTTCACATTCCAAATTAGAACTCTTAATAGTATGATTTTTCCTAAATTACAACATCTGAACTTATTTGGTAAATTAAAATTGAGTTTTTGGTAATACAGTCATTGAAAAACAGTAGTTTTAACAGTTGGTAGTCAAAAAGCGAAAAGTGAATTTATTAATGTTTTAGGTGTCTTAAAAGTGACGTTTTTACATGAAAATTTTAATTTTGTTTCCAGATATATACCGAATATGTCATTAGTTGTGAGAACCTGTTTTATAAAAAAAGTTACTTCTAAAATTCTGCTTTTTCTTAAATTTTCACATAACGATTTTAGAGGAATCTTAAAAGTACGATTTTCTAAATTTACATATTGAAGAATAGTTGTTAAAATCGTTAATATTGAGGGAGATTTTCAGCATTTTGAAAAACAGAAGGTGTTCATATGAAAATTGCGTTTTCAAAAACAGAAAAAGAATGTTATAATTGTATTATCTGTTTAAAGTTGACGTTTTTTAATGAATTTTCAGATATATTGTTTATATACCAAATAGTTATAGTTGTGAAACCTTTTTATAAAAATGTAACTTCTAAATTACGCTTTTTCTTACATGTTCACATTACAAAAACAGACTTTGTAAAAAGTATTTTTCTGAAATTCAACATTTGAAATTATATTGGTAAGATCTTAAAGATGTGAGTTTTAATTAAAAATTGTTGAACAATAATGTTTTCATTGCATCGTATTTCAAAAAGCAGCAAAGAGAATTTAATTATTGTTTAAGGTGTCTTAAAACGTTGTTCTAAATTTTCAATATATTGTTTTTGATTAAAATATTATCAGTAGTTGAACCTTACATTATAAATTTAGAACTCTAAAAATTACGGCTTTTTCTTAAGGGTTTCACTATTAGCAGAATTTAGAACTCTTAAAAGTCGATTTTTCCTAAATTTTAACATTTGAAATTAGTTGGTAAATCATTAAATTGAGTTTTTAACGTGTTTCATTGAAATGCAATGTGTTTCATTGAAAAGCAATTCCAAAAAGCAGAAAAGTAAAGAATTATTATTATAGTTTTAGGGTCTTAATTGACGTTTTTAATGAAATTTGTTATATTATGTTTTCATATTAGATTCTCATTAGTTGAAAACGTGTTTAATAAAAAAATTTAACTTTAAAATTACGCTTTTCTAAAATTACATTCCAACATTTAGAATTTAAAGTTACGCGATATGTTTCCTAATTTACATCTGAAATATTTGGTAAATCTTAAAATTGAGTTTCTAGCTTACGGTATTATCAGCATTTGAAAAAATAAATGTGTTTCGATTGAAATGCTTTTCAACAGCAGAAGTAATTATTGAAGAGTTTAGGGTGTTTAAATTGAGTTTTTAAGTGGAAAAGTTGAATACTTGTTTTATATAGCAATTATTTTTTAGTTTGGAAAATAATAGATAAAGAATTTTATTTTAACATTAGCTTTTTCTAATAATGAATATACAATTAGAATCTAAAGTAATAATTTTCATGATCCAGATTGAAATTCATTTGTTAGATATTAAAATTGAGGTTTTTAACGGTTATTTTCAGCATTTGAAAAAAAATACGATTGAGTTCATGAAATGCAATGGATCAAAAGCATTATAGGATGTGAATTATTCATCGTGTTTTATGATTGTCTTAAATGACGTTTTTAAATGGAATCATGAGATGCATATTTGAGATTGTTCATATACCAAATAGTTGAGTTATTTGTGAAAACGTGGTGGAGATAAAGAGGAGAGTGGTTAGACTTGAAAGATTGACGCTTTTTTTGAAAGGTGGTTTCACGGGATTAAAATTGTGAACTCTTAAAGTAGAGTTTTCCTAATTTACAAAGTTTGAGAATTATTTGGTTACTCTAAATTCGAGTTTTTAAACGTGTTCAGCATTGTGAAAAAAACTAATGTTATTTCCCAAATTTTTATGAATGGTTTATTCAGAAAGCGAAAGAATTTATTAATTTGTGTTTTAGTGGATCTTAAATGGGAACGGGTTTTGTGTATGAAATTGCAAATATGTTTGGAGGTATAGCCAGTGTATTTGCGATTGAGTGGTTTGTGAAAAAGCGCTGTGGTTTGGGTAGATGAAAAGATGTTAAACTGTCTTAAAAGTTATGCGGTCTGGTCTGAAATGGGGTACGAATTGGAAAATGTTGAGGAAACTCTGTAGAAAGTAGGGATGGGTTTGGGTGAAAGGTTTTAACATTGTGAGAATTATTGGTTAAAGGCTTTAAAATTGAATTGTTAAGCCGGGTATTGTGTGCGGAGCATTTGAAACAATAGTGGTGTTTCATTGTAAGAGTGAATGTTCAGAAGAGCAGGTAAAGAGTACATTATTAAAGTTTTAGAGGTTTCTAATTTCGTGTTTAATGAAATTTGCAATATTTGTTTTATAGTACACGGAGATATTTCATTGTTGTGAAACTGTTTAATAGAAGAATATTAAGTTCTAAATTACGCATTTTCTTAATTTTCACATTACGATTTAGAACTCTAACAAGTACGATTTTTTCCCATTTCAACGATTTGGAATTATTTGGTTAAATCTTCAAAGTGAAGTTTTTAAATGATATTCTTTCAGAACTGAAAAGTAATGAGTTTCACTTGAAGTCCATATTACTAATGGAAAAGTGAATTTATTGCAGTATCAGTTGTGTTATACTTGATTTTTTTTTTTTGAAATTTCGGTTTTTTAATTTTATATATCCAAATATTTCATTTAGTTTTTGAAAACAGGTTTAATAAAAAATTTAACTTCTAAATTCGGCTTTTTTCTTAAATTCTCACATTAAAAATAGAACTCTTTAAAGTACGAGTTTTCCTAAAATTTATAGCATTGTTGTAATTAACTTATTATTCTACCAATTGTGTGTTTGTAACGGTATGCTTCAGAATTGAAAACATAATGTGTTCATATGAGGTGCAATTTAATAAAGCAGAAAAGTGAGATTTTTAATAGGTTTAGGTTCTTAAATAAAAGCTTTTAGATGAAATTTCAGTCTGTTTCATTATACAAATATTCATTATTGTCGAAACACATTTAATAAAAATTTTAACTTCCTAAAATTATCTTTTCTTAATTTTCACTATAAAATTTAAAAACTCTCACCGGTTCGCTTTTTCTAATTTTCATTTGAATTATTGTAAACTAAAATGGCAATTCTGAATGACTCTTTACAGATCATTTGAGAGATGTGGTGTTAACTGAAATGGAATTAAATATATTGGAAAAAGTAAAGTTTATTAAATTTTGGTGTAATTGAATGTTCGAATTTTAGGGGGTGTGTTACAGCCAAATGTTGAACCGTGTAGTTTAAACATGTTTAATAGAAAAATTTAACTCGACAGTTCTGCTTAGTGTATTTACATAAAATAACATTTTGAACTCGTTAAAATACGACTTTCTAAATTTCAACATTTGAAATTATTGGTTAATCTTAAAATTGAGTTTTACGGTGTTTTTCAGCATTTGAAAAATGACTGTTTTCTTGAAAATGCTATTTTCCAAAGACAGAGAATTTATTATTGTTTGTAGTGTCGTAAATTTGAACGTTTTTAAGAGATTAAAATGTGTTTTTATATACCAAGATAATTCATATTGCTGGAATACCTGTTTATAAAAAATTTAACTTCTAAAAGTTCGGCTTTTCTGTAACATTTCACATTACAATTTAAGACTACTTAAAATAGATGTTTTAATAAAATTTCACTTGAAATATTCTGAAGTCTTAATAATTAAAGTTAACGTATTTCCGCATTTAAGATTAACTTCATTAAATTGAACTATTATTTTCAAAAAAAAATTATTTAATGCAGAATTATTTAAAATTGAATTATTTTAATGAAATTCCAATAATTGTTTTTATATACGAAATTCAATAGTTGTGAAACCTGTTTTAATAAAAATTTAACTTCAAAATTAGCTTTTTCTTAAATTTTTTCACATTCCAAATTTAAAACTCTTAAAGTAGGATTTTAAAAAAATTTAACATCTGAAATTATTGGTAATCTTAAACTGATTTTAACGGATTATTCAGCATTTGAAAAAGATAATGTTTTGCATTGAAATGCTATTTCAAAGCAGAAAAGTGAATTTTTGAATAGTTTTAGGTGTCTTACTTTAGTTTTATTAAATAATACTGCCATGTTTGCGATCTTGCTAAACCAAATATGTTCATGTTCGTTATCTAACTGTTTTAGATACAACATTGTTAACTTCTAAAATAACTCCTCATTTCTTAATGTCACTTTAACAAATTTAGAACTCTTAAAGTAAGATTTCCTAAATTCAACGATTTGTAAATTATTTTATACTCTAACTTGCGGTTTTTAACGGTCTTTTGCAGCATGTTGAAGAATAAAATGTGTGTATAAATTTGAGTGCGGTAGGGAGAGAATTTATGTAATTTTTTATGGTGTTTAAATTGACGTTTTTAAATGAAATGTCAATATATATATTTTATAATCGCAAATATTCATTAGTTGTGAACTGTTTTAATAAAACTTTTAACTCTAACTGCGCTTTTTCTTAAGATTTTCACTTACGAATTAGAAACATCTTAAAAGTACGATTTCCTGAAATTTCAAAGCTTTGAAAATTATTTGGTAAAGTCTTAAAATTATAGATTTTAAGCGTATTTTCAGCATCTGTGAAATATCAATTGATGTTATTGCAGATGCATTGTTTCCAAAAAAGCCAGTGAAAGGTTGGAAATAAACAAATTTAATAGTGTTCAGATACTTTAATGACGTTTTTTAGAGATTCATAATTCTATGTAGATAACAAATATTACATTCGTCGGAAACATTTAATAAAATTTTAACTTCTGAAAAAATAAAAAATTTCTAAATTCACATTACAATGACTTGAAACATGTTAAAAGTGACGCTTTTTCTAAATTTAACATTTGACATATTGTGTCAAGCCTGAAAACTCGCCGCGCTCACACTCCCCCCGCTCTCCACCTCCTCCACCTCTCGCACCCCTCAACCCACACGCCCCCCACAGCCTCAGACCTCTACCTACCCCTCCCTCGCCGCGCTCAATTGCCCGCCCTCCCTTACCGACCCCTCACCCTTCTCGCTCTCTCCTCCCCCCACACTCACTCTCCCTCGCAACACCCACACACACACACCAGTCTTCCATACTCCTCTAAATTACGGCTTCATCCCCCCGCCTTAAACTTCTCCCACACCCCCATGTAGAAACTCTTCAAGAGTACGATTTTCCTAAATTCACATTGAAATATTGTGGCAATCTTAAAATTTGAGTCTTTTAAGTATTCTAGCATGAAAAACTATGTGTTTTCATTGAAATAGCTATTTCAAAAGCAAAATAGTGAATTTATTAATAGTTTTTAGGTGTCTAAATTGGACTTTTTTAATGAAATTCAAATAACAAAAGTTTGGAATTTAGTTAGATTATTAAACAAAATCTTTAATAAAAGTACTTCTAAAATTATGCTTTTTCTTCAAGTCCATTACAACGTAAACTCTAGAAGTACGATTTTTCGTCCTATCTCGTCAACATTTGAAATTATTTGTTAAATCCTTAAATGAGTTTTTAAGGTATTTTTCAGCATTTGAAAAATGTGTTTATTGAAATGCATATCAAAAGCAGAAAAGAGAATTATTTTATTAGGCTTTTGAAAATTAACGTTGTTGTTTAAACAATATTTTGTTTTATATACCAAATGATTTCATTAGTTGGAAAAACCTGTTTTATAAAAATATTACTTTAAAATTACGGCTTTTTATTAAAATTTCTACATCTACAATTATAAAACTTCTGAAAGTAATGTTTTCTAATATAACTTGTGAAATTATTTGTTAAATCTTAATATGAGTTATATTTTTTACATTTGTTAAAGAAATAAATGTGTTTCATAAATAACAAAAACGAAAAGTAATTTATTAATGGTTTAGGTGTCTAAATTGACGTTTTTTAATGGAAATTCAATATTGTATTTTTATATACTCAAATATTTCATTAGTTGTGAAACACTGTTTAATAAAAAATTTTAACTGCTAAATACGGCCTTTTTTCTTCAAATTCGACATAAGAATTACACCCCCTTAAACAAAGATCCGTTAAAAAGGCATTTAGAAATTTGTTTGTTATCAACCAGTAAAATTGATGTTTTAACGGTATTTTCAGATTGAAAAACTAAGTGTTCATGTGAAGATAGCAAAATTTTCAAAAAGCAAAGAGAATTTATTAATTGATTTTAGGTGTCTTAATGTACGTTTTATTAAGTGACATTTCAACTATTTGTTTTTCGTTACAAACTAGTTTCATTAGTTGTACATCTGTTTTAATAAAAATTTTAACTTCTAAAATTACCTTTTCTTAATTTTTACATATACAAATTTAGAACTCTTAAAGTAGGATGGATCTAAATTTAAATTTGAAATTTTGGATTTAAATTAGGTTATTTTACGGGATTCAGCATTTGAAATATAAGTGTGTATTTATGTAAATGCAATTTCAAAAAGCAGAAAAGAATTTATAATAGTTTTAGTGGTCTTAACTTGACGTTTATTAATGAACTTTCAAGATATTTGGTTTGTAATCAAATCTTCTATTTAGTTTGAAACTGTTTAATCAACAATTCATAACTTTTAAATACGCTCTTTTCTTAAAATGTTTCACATTACAATTTCGCAACGGCTTAAAGTACGATTTTCTAGAATCTCACATTTAAATTGATTGGTTAAAATTTAATATTGAGTTTATTAACGGTATTTTGCAATTGAAAAATAACTGTGTTGATGAAGATGTCTTAAAGAAGCAGAGAAAGGAGAATTTAATTAATTGTTTTAAAAATTAAAATTTCATTATTTTAAGAAAATCAATATTTTAACTACATATAGAAACTTTAAAGCTATATTTAAACGTTTGCCTTTTAATAAAAATTAACTCTAAATTACTGCTTTTTGTATTGCATTATAGACAATATAGAGTTACGTTAATCTTCTGTACGGTTTTTTGCTGAATTAAACATTTGAAATTATTTGGTAAATTTAAAGTTGAGTTTTACGGTATTCAAGCATTGAAAATAACAAGTGTTCATTGAAAGTCTATTTCAAAGCAAAGTTGATTTATAATAGTTTTTTAGGTGTATAAAATTTAAGTTTCTTAAGAAATTATCAATATGTGTTTTTATATATCCAAATATTTATTAGTTGTGAAACTGTTTAATAAAAATTTATATACTCAAATACCATTATCTTAAATTTCATATTACATATTAGAGGTCTCAAACACAATTTTCCTAAATATTTATACATTAATTTATTATTATGTTTAAATCTAAAATTGAGTTGTTAACGGTATTTTCAGCATTTGAAAAAATAATGTGTCGCATTGAAATCATATCCATGAAAGCAGAAAAGGTAAATTTTTGATTAATAGTTTTAGATGTCTGAAATTGACGTTTTTAATAAGATTCAATAATTGTTTTATATACCAAATATACATTAGTTTTGAAACTGTTTTAATAAAAATCTCAACATTTAAAATTTCTTTATAAATTTTTCCTTATAAATTTTGAGGCTACACGTGTACGATTTTCTAAATTTTCACCTTGTAAAATTTTGTGATTTACTTAAGAATGAAGTTAACAAAGGTAGTGGCAGCATTTGAAAAATAATGCTGTTCATTGACATCCAAGTTTCAAAAGCAGAAAGATTTTTAAAAAATTTTTATGGTACAATGAAATTGACTGTTTGTTAATGAAATTTGTATATTTGTTTTTATATTGTCCAAAAATTTCTTGTTTGGAAATTTATTTAATTTAAATTAACTTCTAAAAATACGCTTATTCTTAAATTTTCACATGTCCTAAATTTTACAAATAAAGGTTAAGTGGATCGTTTTCCCTAAATTTCACATCTAAATATTTGGTAAAATCTTAAAAAAGTGAGTTTTTAACGGTATTTTCGGCTTTTGAAAAAATTGTTTCATTGGAATGCCATTTCAAAAAGCAGATTAGAGTTTATTAAATGTTTTAGGTGTCTAAATTGACGATTTGTAATGAAATTTCAATACTGTATAAGGGAACTGTATATTTCATATAGTTGTGAAAACTGTTTTTAATAAAAATTTTAACTTTAAATACGCTGTTCTAAGTTCATATTTTTGAACTTTAGAACCCCTAATAGTTTGATTCTTCGTAAATGTAAACATTTGAAATTTATTTGGATTTTAATTCTTAAAATTCGTTTTTCACCTTATTTTAGCATTTGAAAAAAAATGTGATTCATTGAAATGCAGTATTAGTTGTTGGGGAAGAGACCTTATTTATGTTCTAGGTGTCTGAAAATTGACGGTTTTAATGATTTCAATATTGTTTATATACAAATATTTATTCAGTTGTCAAAACCGTTTAATAAAAAAATTAACTTTAAAATTACGCGCTTTTTTTAAATATTATCACATTGACGAATGTCAGAAACTCTTAAAGTACGATTTTTCACAATTTAAACATTTGAAATTATTTGCTAAACTTTAAAATTTTAATAACGGTATTTTAAGCATTTTGAAAAAATAATGTGCTTTTCATTGGAGAAGTGGGCAATTTCAAATACAGCAGAAATGTGAATTGTTATTAATAAGTTTTCAGATGTTTTAATTGGCGTTTTTTAATGAATATTCAATATTGATGTTATATACAATATTTCATAGTATTGAAAAACATGTTTTAATAATAAAAATTTAACTTGTCTAAAATTACGCTTTTCTTAAATTTCCACATTACAAATTCGTCTGGTACGTTTTCACTAATTTCACTACTTTCCTCTTTAGACTGGGGTTGAAAAATTGGTTTTTCAGAGGTGTTTTTGCCAGCATCTGAAAAAAATAATGTTTCATTGAATGCAATTTCAAAAAGCAGAAAGGAGAATTTATTATTGTTTTAGGTGTCTTTAAATAATTTGTTTTATTGAAATTCAATTTTGTTTTTTTATATCAAATATTTCATTAGAGTTGTGAAACCGTTTTAATAAAAAATTTAACTTCTACATTCGAAATTTTTCTTAAATGATTTCAGACGATGAGAATGACTGTACGTTAGAACTCCGTTACGGATCATAGGTAGGTAATCGCGATTGTCTTAAATTTACATTTGGATAATATTGTAATCTTAACTATGAAGTTTTCCTTACGGTATTCTTAGGCATTGAAATATAGTAGGGTGTTGCACAGTTGGGCGATTGCTATATTCCTGCGATGCATAAGATCGGCTGAGATATAGGTACGATAGTGTATAGAGAGTGATGAGTTAGGTAGATGCGTTTCTAATGATGGGGAAATTCAATATTTGCTTTATATACCAAAAATTTCTTTAGTTGAAAAAGACTGTTTTACATAGAATTTTAACTTTAAAATATAGCTTTTTTCTTAATTTGTCATGTAACAATATTATGAACCTTAAAAAGATTGTCTAATATTACATTTGAAAGATAATATGTTACTACTTAAATATTGAGTTTTAACGGTATTTTTATTTAAGCATTTGAAAATATAATGTGTTTCTGATGAAATTGCAATGACGTTTTTAGTTCCTAATTAGTTAGGTGTTTAGAATTGAAGTTTTTACATGAAATTTCAATATTGTTTTTTATACACCAAATATTCATTATTTGTGAAAACCTGTTTATAATAAAATTTTAACTTCTAATTACTCTTTTCCTAATTTTCACATTACAATATTAGAACTTCTAAAATTGATTTTTCCTAAAATTTTAGGCTTGATTTTATTGCTTTGTATATTTGTGATTGGGCTTTCTAAACGGTATTATCAGCTTTGTGAGCTATTTAGCACTGTAAGTTGTTGGCTATCTCAAAAACAGAAAGAGGAATTTATTAGTAGTTTTAGGTTTTACATTAAGGTATTTTTTAATGATTCAATTTCACAACGCGAAAGGAATATTTATAAATTCTTTTTGGAATCTTAATTGACGTTTTTTCAATGAAATTGCAAATATGTTTTTACTAAAATTTCATTAGTTGTGAAAGCGTGTTTTAATAAAAAAAGATTTAACTCTAAATATTACAAACAAAACGTCTGTCACGGATTCCAAATTAGAAACTTTAAAAGTACGGCATTTTTCCTAAGTCAACATTTGAATTATTTGGATAAGTCTTAAAATGAGTTTGTAGCGGATTTTCAGCTTTTGAAAATTATAGTTTTTATTGAATTAATTGTTTTTAAAGCCAAAAGTGAATTTTTATAGTTTTCATTTTATTATAAAGGGATTTTAATTGAAATTCAATATTGTTTTTTATATATCAATATTCATTTACTTCTGACCGTGTTTAATAGGCAAATTTTTAGAGGACGCTGCTGCTGTTTTATTTCATTGGAAGTTCACAATACAAAATTAGAACTCTTAAAGTATGATTATTCCTAAAGATTTTAAAAATTATGAAATTATTTGTTAATTCTTAAATGAGTTTATGTAACGGTATTAATTCGACGATTTGAAAACTAATAATGTAGTTCATATGAAATGGCAATTATCAGAAAAAAGCGGAAATAAGTTATTACATAGTTTGTAACGATGTTCGTTAAAATTGACGAGTTATTATGTGTAGAGTGAAATTTCAATTTAGAATTCTATAGATACCAAATACATTTTTAATAGTTTCTGAAGAACATGTTTTAGATACAACCAAATTCCTAACTCTGTGAGATCTAAATTACGCTGGTTTTCTAAATTTATCAACATTCCAAATTTAGAACTCTTAAGCTCCGATTTTAGTCCCTTAAAATTTCAACGCATATGATATTTTTATTGGTATTCTTATAAAATTGGGAGTTTTTAACGGTATTTTCAGCATTTGAAAAAACTAATTGTTTCATTGAAGACATTATCAAAAGACAGAATAAGTGAATTTATAAAGTATTTAGGTGATCTAAATTGAACGTTTTTTTAATGGAACTTTCAATACTTGTTTTTTTATATACAAATTTGTAATAAGCCTTATACGCCTGTTAATAAAAAGTTTAACTCTAAATTGAGACATTTCATAAGTATCACCATTACAAAGATTTACGATATAAACGTAATAGAGAGTTTACTTCCTAAAGTCAACATCTTGAAATATTGTTAAGACCTTAGATGTGTTAACAGGTAGTATTTGCGGCATTGAAAAAAAAATGTGTTCATTATAACCGAATATAACATTGAAGCAGAAAGAACGTAATTAATTGTCTTTGTAGTGTTTAAAATTGACGTTTCTTTGTTAAGGATATATTTAAATATTGGTGTTTTATATAGAAAAATGATCTTCGTTAGTTGTCCAAAGGAACTGTTGTAAGTAAAAGATGTTTAGCTTGTAAAATTACGCTTTTTCTTAAATTTGCACAGTAGAATTTAGAACCTAAAGTACGATTTTTCCTAAACTTGAACATTTGAAATTATTTGGTAACTCTTAAAAATTGAGTTTTATAAGGTATTTTCAGCATTTGGAAAAATAATTGTTCAATTCAAATGGCCAATTTCCAAAAAGCCCGAAATGTGCACACATGTTAAGAGTTTTAAGGCATGTGCTCATAAATTGAACGTTTAATGAATTTCAAATATTGATTTGTAATATACCGCGAAGGATGTGTGTATGCGATGGAAGTTTGGAGAAACGGAATGAGGATATGGATAAAAAACATTTACTTCTCAAAATTGACCGTGACTTTTTGTTAAATTTTCACGATACAAATATTCGAACTCTTAAAGTCGATTCGCTAAATTATCAACATTTAAATTCTTTTTTAGACTTAAAATGACCAAAAAATTTAGCTAATTACTTAAGAAATAATTTTGCATTGAAATGCTATTGATCAAAAGCGAAAAGAGAGAAGTTGAATTAAATTGTTTTGTTCTTCAATTGACCCGTTTTTTATAAATGTTAAGTTAGTTTTTGGTGTGAGTAGTGCTAAGTGTACATAATTTTGTGAAAGCCGCTGTTTAATAACAAATTTAACTTCCTAAAATTACATTTCTTAGATTTCACATGCTACATAAGTAGAACTTTAAAATAGATTTTCGCTAATTAACATTTGAAATTTTGGTACATCTAAATGAGTTTTAACGGTATGATTCGGCCATTATGTATAATTAATGGTGTTGTCATATGAAGCTATTGGTCAAATAAGCAAAAAGTGATTATAATAATAAAAGGATTCTAAATAACGTTATTTATGAATTTTTCAATATTTGTTTATATAGCATAAAATTAACTTTAAATTGTGAAAACTGGTATACAATTTAGTTATTAGGGTGGTCGCCATAGTGTTGTCTTAATTTTACATTTCTACAAATTTGAATCTAAAAAGTATGTCTTTCTAAATATTGAACATTGTGAAGATTTTGTAAAATATAAATTAAGCTATCAAAAGAGAGTTTGAAGAGAAATCTGATTTCATTGAAGATTGCAGTTGGTAAAAAGCAGGAAAGTAAATTTATAGAGTGGATGAGTTTTAGTGTTCATCCAAGTTGACTTTTTTTAAGTAGATAAAATGGGACAGGTTACAGGTGGCACCAATAGTCATTAGGGTTCGGGTGAAACTGTTTTAATAAAAAATTTAACTTCTAAGTAAGCCTTGTTCTTTAATGTTCAAATACAGGGAATTTCGAACCTCTAAAAGGTACGATGTTCCGCGCGTGAGATGTTCGAAATTTGAAATGATTGGTGATTAATATTGAAGAGATTGTAGGTTTAACGGTATTTCAGCAGTTTGGAAAAGTATTAAATGTGTTTAGAGTGGTTGATGCAATTCAAAAGCGAGAAAAGGAGAAGTTTTCTTAATTGTTTAGGGTGTCCTTAAATTGACGTTTTTAATGAATGCTCAATATTGTTTTTTATAATCCAATATTGTCATTAGGTGTCGTACAACTGGATGTGGAAGTAAAAATTTTTAATTCTAAAGAGGCGGCCTAATGAAAAATAAATAATTCTCACGAAAAATTATGAATATTAGAAGGACATTTTCAATGGCATTTGAAATGTTGTTACTTAATATAAAATCTGGGTCTTTGTTAACGGGGATTCAGATATGGCTGAAGAATATAAGGTTGGTTCATTGAGAAGGTGCAATTTCGAAAAAAGCGAGAAAGACGCATTTATAAGTTCTTAGGATGGTCTAAATGGTTTTAATGAAATTTTCAATATTTGTTTTTATATACAATATTTCATTAAAGTTGTGAAAACTTTTAATAAAAAAGTTATTAACTTCAAAATACGCTTTTTCTGTAAATTGTCACGATTAAGAATTAGAGTCGAAAAGTAGCGATTTTCCTATATATTCACATTGAAATTATTGTAGTATCTAAATTGAGGTTTTTAACGGTAATGTTCAGGCGATTTGAAAAATATGTGGCTATTAAATGCATTTCAAAAGCAGAAAAGAGATTTATTAATAGTTTAGATTCTAATTGACGTTGTGGGATTTTCTCTATTGTTTTTTTACAACCAAATTGAATGGAAGTATTTATAAACAGTTTTATAAAAAATTTAGACTTCTAAAATTACGCTGTCTTAAATTTTGCACAGCAGCTTACAAATTTCGAACTCGTTCAAAATAGTTACGATTTTGCCTAAATCTTCCACATTTGAATATATTTGGTTTAATCTAAACCTGAGGTTCTTTAACGTATGTTTCGAGCGTGTGAAAAAGATGTGGTTCCTGAAAGGCTATTTCAAAAGCAAAAAACGAATTTTAATAATTGTTATGGTGTCTTAATTGAAGCTTTTTTTTAATGACTTCAATATATGATTTGGTATATACAATATTCATTAGTTTGAATACCTGTTTTAATAAAAAAATTCTTCTAATATTAGCCGTTGTCTTAAATTTCCAATCATCGATTAGTCGCACTGAACTTATCAGAATCAAAATTTGAAAAGTTAAAGAACTTTTTATAGGTGTAAATCGAGTATCAGGAGTCTGAATTTATAGATGATGTCCTCCTTAACAATCTACTTTCAAAAGCACAAATAAGGGATTTATAAAGTTTTTCGGTGTCCAATTACTGTTTTCTTATGAATTTCAATATATGTGTGTTTCATCGTAGTCCGAAGAATATTGTCATTCGTGTTGGAATACACAGGTCTAAAATGTCGCTGTTCTTTAATTTTCACATATTACAATGTTAGGAACTCTTAAAAGTAAGATTTTTCCTAAATTTTCCATGGACATATGTTATAAATCTTATAATTTTGAAGTTTTAAGTCTTGATTTGAAGATTTAAAATTTAAAGTGTTTCATTGAAAATTTAATTTAAAAAAGAAAAGTTAAAAAATAAAAAAGATCTTTTGCATTAATAGTTTTATTAAATAATATTTTAACGATTTCAATATTATGTGTTTATATACGCAAAAATTTCATTAGTTGTGAAAGCGTTTGTTTAATATAAAAAAATTTAACTTCTAAAGATGATACGTCTTCTGATCTAAATTCAGCCATTATAGTAAACTCATATTAATATCGTTGTAAATGTTACTATTTTGAATATTTTAAGTTTTGTGTTTGTCTTTCAATGTACTTTTTAACGGTTTTTTAGAAACAGTTGAAAAATTAATGTGTTTCACTTGAACATGCTATTTCAGAAAGCGAATCCCAAATAGTTGAGAGATCACTTGAAAATTGACATTTTTTAAGATGTCATATTATTTTTTTTATAGTCGGTAAATATTGTCAAAGTTAGTTGTAGAAACTGTTTGAAAAATTTCGTAAACTTCTCAATGGACGCGCTTTTTCTGAAATATTTCACATTACACAATGGTAAGAACTTTTAAATAGTAGCGATTGTACTCCTAAAATTTATCATTAGAAATTAAATGTAACCTTGTAAATTGAGTTTTAAAGCCGGTAGTTCTTGCCAATTTGGAAAACATGTGTTATGAATGCAATTCAAAAGCAGAAAAGAGAATTTAGTAATTGTTTGTGTTTAATGACCGTTTTATGAATTTCAAATGACTTCTTGTTTTTATATACAAATTAGTGCATAATGCAACACTGTTATAAAAAAGTTTAACTTTAATGGTTCGCGTTTTTCTTAAATTTTCAGACATTACAAAGTTGAGCAATACTCTTAAGACAGCTTTTCATAAATGTAATCAAGTCATTTGAAATTATTTGTAAAGTTGTAAATTGATTTTACAGAAACTATTTAAATAGTAGAAGATATGTGTTCATGAAATGCAATTCAAAAAGCAAAAAGTGAATTATAATATTATTTGAACAATAATTAGAGTGAAAATGTGAATGAATTTAATGATTTGATTTTATAGCCAAAATTTCAAATCGGTGCAGCTGGTTAAAAAAAATTATACTTCTACAATCACGCTTCTTAAATTTCCACATATACGATATTTCTGACGTCTGTTAAAGTAAGGATTTTTCCTAATTTACTTGACAATATTGGGTAAATCTAAATGAGTGTTTTACGGTATTTGTTGCGGGCATTTGAAAATATAAGAATGTGTTCATTGAGATGCTTTATGGTAGATTAAGAGCACAGAGTGAATGTTATGTAATAGTTATTGGGTGTATAAAATTTTTTAGACTTTAATGTACTTCTTTTTACCGCAGCGGGCGCAAAGAATACCAGAGATGAATGAATGAGCATGTTTATAAATAGAAAGAATTTTAAAGCAGTGTCTAAAAGTTAGGCTTATTTCTTAAAGTGTTTCACATTACACCGTGAGTTGATCTGTAAGAAAGTGACGAGTTCCACATTTAACATTGGAAATATTTGTATAGCCGTTACAATGAGTTGTTTAACGGTATTGGCGTTCAGGCATGAAAATAGATGTGTTCGTGGAAGAGGCAATTTCTAAAATGCAGAAAGGTACATTTTAATACTGAATTTAGTGTCTGAGGTTAAATTGAGCGGTTTTTGCAAATGGGAGTCTTCAGTATGAGGTTACTTTTATTAGCCGAAATATGGGTTCATTAGTTGTCAAGACCTGTGGAGATAAAAAAGTTGAACTTCTAAGAATAGCGCTTTATTGCTATAAATATGTTCACATTGACGAGAATTTAGAACTCTAAAGTACGATTTTTTCTACTTTCCTAAATTTCAACATTGGAAGATTGATTTGGTAATCGTAAGAGATTGATTTTAGCGGTGAATTTCAGATTTGAAACAAAGATGAGTGTGTGTGCGAATTGTAAATGCAGTTTCGCGAAGTGGAAAGTCAGGGAGGAGGAGTCGATGTGATTAATGAGGGTTCGTAGAGATGTCGTAGAGATTGACGGTGTGTTTATAAAGTGATTTCACGATAGTTGGGGGATGTTTAGTAGGACGAAGATAAGTTTCATTGGGTTGGAAACTTGTTTAGAGTAAAGAAATTTAGACTTAGCTGAAGAGCTTTGGATTCGATGCGGAAATGTTTGATGGTTACGCATTAGAGGGTGTAAAGCTCTTGTAAAGTAGCAGAGAATGTTGTTGGTCCATAAATTTCATACAATTTGAAAGGTGAGATGGGTGGTACAGCGCTAAATTGAGTTTTAAAACGGTACTCTTCAGATGACTGAAAATATATGTGTTTAATTGAAGTGCATGGTCAAAAAGCACGAAGGAGTGATAAGTTGCTATTAATAGTTAGTTGTGGTCCTAAATTAACGTTTATGGATTTCAATTTTGTCATCCTTTTAATAGTACCATATTTCATTAGTTGTGAAAAACTCTTTTATATACACTTTTTAACTATTAGCTAAAACGCTTTTTCTTACTTTTTCACATTACAATTAGAACCTTAAAAGTACTATTTTTCCTCATGTAACATTTGGACAATATGCTGTTAAGACCTTAAGATTGGTTTAGACGTATGTCGTCAGCATTGAACACATAAATCGTGTTTCATTGAAGTGCAATGTCAAAAGCAGAAAAGGTAAATTTAGTTTATTTTTAGGTGTCTAAATTGACGTTTTGTAAATGAAATTTCATATTTGTTTTTGTGTACCAAATATTTCATTAGGTAGATCCATTTTAACTAAAAACTTTACCTCAGTAACTGATCTTATTTTCTTAAATTTTCACACTACGAATTTAGAACTCTTAAAAGAATTTTTTTAAATTTCCAAACTTTGAAAATTACTTATATAAACTTGAGTTTTTAACGGGATTTCAGCATTTGAAAAAAAAAATATGTGTTCATTGTAAATGCAATTAAAAAAGCAGAAAGATAAATTTATAATATTAGGTTTTAAATGAACGTTTTTAATGAAATTCAATATTTGTGTTTGTTATAGTCAATATAATTAGCATAATAAATTAGAGTTCTTGTGCCTTTAAACAGCTTTTCTTAAATTTACACATTACAAATTAGAAGTCTAAAAGTAACACTGTTTCCTTAAATGTAGACATTTAATTATTTGTTATTTAAAATTAGTTTTTAACGGTATATCAGCATTTGAAAAAATAATGATTTACAATCATAAATATCTTATAATGCATAAGAGTAAATTATAATGGATAGGTGTCTCTAAATGACGTTTCTTATGAAGATTTCAATATTTTTTAAATATAATCCAAAATTTCATGAAAAAGAAACCGTCGTTTAATAAAAATTTATAACTTCTTAAAATTACGGGCTTGTTCTCAATTTCACATCTATTTGCTCTAAAAGTAAGATTTTCCTAAATTTCAACATTTTAGAGTTTGGTAATTTTTAAAATTGAAAGTTTTTTACGATTCACGCATTTGAAAATAAATGTGTTTCATTGAAATGCCAATTTCAAAAGCAGAAAGCGAATTATTAAATAGATTTAGATGTCTTAATTGAGTTTTAGTTAATGAAATTTCCATATTGTTTGTATATCAAATTATTAGTTGTTGAAAAGTTTTTAGTAAAAAATTTACATTCTAAAATTATCTTTTTTTAAATTTACATACAAATTTTAGAAGTCTTCTCACAAATTTATTGCCTCAAAATTTCAAACATTGAAATATAAGATAGTTCTAAAATTGAGTTTTTAAGTTTAAGCATTTGGAGAAATAGGTGTTACATCGTTGATGAAATCAGCAAAAAGTAATTTCTTTAAGAGTTTAAGGCGTGCTTAAATTGGACGGTTTTAATGAATTTCAATATATGTTTTTATAAACCAAAATTCATTAGTTGTGAAACCTGTTTAATAAAAAATTACTCTAAATTACGCGTTTTCTTAAATTTCAACATTCGATTTGAACTCTTCAAGTACGATTTTTGCCTAAATTTCTTACTTTGAAATTAATTGGTAATCTCTCATAATTGAGTTTTAAACGGTATCTTCAGCATTTGAAAAAATGATTTCACGTGAAGATGCTATTCAAAAAGCAGAAAAGAGATTTCTAATTGTTTTAGTGTCTTAATTTGACGTTTTAATGAAATTTAATATTGTTGTTATTTATATTACTGAAATTATTTCATTAGTTTGGAAACATGTGTTAAAAAGTTTGTTATTCGGGAGGATACGCTTTTTCAGTAAATTTCACATACAGAAATTTAGACTCTTATTATTGATACTTATTACTTTGATACTTATTTGGTACTTATTAAAATTTAGTTTTAACGGGGTTTTTAGCATTTTTTGAAAAATATATGTGTTTCATTGAAATTTGATATAAAAAAGGGATAGAAATTATTTAATGCTTCAGGTGACTAAAATTACGTTTTTATGAAATTTACAATATTTTGTTTTTATATTCAAATAGTGTCGTAGTTGGAGATATTCTCTATATAAAATTTTAACGTTCTTTTTGCAAGTTCTTTCTATTAAATTTCACATTACATGATTTCAATCTTAAACGTACGATTTTTTTCCTAAATTTAACATTTAAAATTTGTTATTTATTTAAAATTGAGTTTTAAACGTATTTTCATAGCATTTTAAAAAATATGTTTACATTGAAAGCAATTTCAAAAAAGCAAAGTAATATAGTAATGTTAGGTGTCTTAAATGTGACGTTTTTAATGAAATTTCGTAATATTTGTTTTCTTATATATCAAATATTTCATTGTGTGAAAACCTGTTTTAATATCCAAAATTTTACTGCTAAAATTCTCTTTTCTTAAATTTTCACAATCCAAATTTAGAACTCTTAAAAGTACGATTTTTCCTAAATATTCATAACATTGAAATTATTTGTTAAATCTAAAATCTGAGTTTTTAACGGTATTTTCAGCATTAAGTGAAAAAATATGTGTTTCATTGAAATGCAAATTTCAAAAAGCAGAAAGAAGAATTTATGTTTTCGGTGTTTAAAATTGACGTTTTTTATGAAATTTCAATATTGTTTTTATATACCAAATATTTCATTAAGTTGTAAACACTGTTTTTATAAAAATTGTTAATTCTTAAAATATGGGGTTTTTCTTAATTTTCCACATTACATAATTTAGAACTCTCTTAAAGTAGAATTTTTCGCTAATTATTACATTTGAAATATTCTTAATTTTTTAAATTGAGTTTTTACGGGATTTTTCAGCGTTTGAAAATATAATGTGTTCATTGAAATGCAAATCAAAAAGCAGAAAGACGAATTTATTAATAGTTTTAGGT